>JALIZH010018492.1:0-69666 GCA_030522465.1 Rhipicephalus appendiculatus
TTGCCCCGCAGGAATGCAGGTGTTCTCAGTGGTGAAGCGTGGAAACTTATGCAAGTTTGTAGGACATAATTGAATATACGAACAGCGCAACAGACAAAGACTGAGGAGATAACAACACACAGCGCTGTCAACAATGATTTAATAGCGGAGCGATGTACATATATATGTGAAAAATGGGCATGCGTAGAAGGGTGCAGTCAACAACCACTGCGATACAATGCCAGCAAAACTCTTGTCACTTGTTGATTGAGCAAGAAACCAGTCCACAGCTTAAAATTGATCGAAATACGCAATCTCTTTTTGCAATAGCGCAACTGATGGGGAACTCACACATGTACCGTCAAACTTACTTATGTGATAAGCCTCAATTATCTCACGCGTGGCCAGCGCTGTGTGTTGTTACCTCCTTCAGCCTTTGTCTGTTGCGCTGTTCGTATATTCAATTATGCTCTCAGCGGATATGAAAGACCTGTTCTACGCTCTGCCGCAAGAGGACCTCCTCGGAGTCGTGAAGAAAGGCATGGAGGAGAACAGAGTCCCACGTTTCAGAACGACATAGGTACCAGCACCTCCAGGTTCGAAGAATTGCTGCTGATGTACAGGCGTGCTCAATGACTTGCAACACGGGAGCGCGTGGCCTCACGGGTTCAAAGGTGGCGCATGTCTTCAACTTGCTTTTTATTTCAGCTACTAAATAATATTTTCTTACTTGGGATCATACCCAAGTGAGAGAAACGCGTTTAGTAATGAAAGTGGGGGCTAGTGGAAGCCATGCGCAATCTTTGAACTCGTCAGGCCACGCACTCTCGTGTTGCAATTTATATTGAGTGCGACTGTACTTTCAGTCTACAGCGTTACAACACAATGAAAAGATGTATGTGCAGAAATGGCGTTTGCATCGGCTCGTACATCGCACCCGTGTTGACCGACCTTTTGACACATTATGATGGCAACCTAGAGGAGATAATTGAGCCCTTCGGCTGGGCCAGGATCTTGCAATATGTAGATGATTTCCTCGTGATATTAAAGGCCGAACGTGAAGGGACCTCAAGTCAAGCGGAAAGAATATTCACCATGTTCCGGTCTTGTTTTCCAGGAATTACCTTCACCCGGGAGTGCCCCGTTGAAAGCACGATCGGCCGCCCGGATCGAGCTACCCGGAGAGCCTGCTGTCAACGTTGACTGCAGCCCTTTTGCATAAAGTGAGGTCTACGAAGGAACGTATCCGTCCAAACCTTCAAATTGAAAGCTACCGCTGTTGCCATTATTGACATGTCATTCGTTACCGGCAGCAGCCTTCTTGTGCTTAATAAATACGTATAGTTTAGCAGAAGGTGAAGATCGTGTCAGTCTCGAGTATGCGACATACAGATATGTTGACTCGTCATTTTACACACACAAAAAGAAAGGAACTAAACATGTGTCTGCGTGGCGTAGTGGTAAAGTTTTTGGCTCGGGTTCCGTACGTAGGTGCCACGTTCGAGTCTTAGCTGCGGAAGGTTTTTCTTTTTTTATAAGGCTTATTTTTTTCTGTTTATGTACCAATGCTCAAGGAGCGTACGGTGGGGGGGCTAGTTGGTAATACATGGAAAACATAAAACTACGCCTAGATACAGGACACAAGAAGAAATAATTGGACGGGACCAGCGGAAATCCCTGCGCTGATGATGATGATGATGTCTCTACCATGAATCATACCCACTCAGGAAGACTGGCTAAGAATTGATGATATGATTTTTTTTGCATTTCCAGTCCAGTTGCTTGCAAGAATGCTACGACGGCTCCCATAACCACATTTGCGCTGCTGACGTCAAGCCAAGGACCTAACACTACTTCATCGGTTAATGCTCTACCAAGATGTCCTCCAATCGAAGAGATCATTTTCTGATTTTCTCTTGCGTACGCCGAACAGGTGCAAAATATATGTTGGAGTGTTTCGGGTACCTGACAGTGGCTACAATCGGGACCTGTGTCCTTAGATTTGCCCCAGCGTAACAGGACTATATTCTCATCTCCCCCTGTCTTACCATCGTCATTCTTCACTCTTTCGATCCCCTGTCCCCCCCTCCCCAGTGTAGACTAGCAGGCCAGAGCAAAGGGTAGCTCAGGCAGACCTCTCTGTCTTTCTGTAAATAAATTCTATCTCTCTCTTTTTTTACATTTCAAGTAATAAATAATGATAACAACAAAAAAAAACGTACATAAAAACGGGAAGAGTACAATAATTGTTCAGATGGGACACTATATTCACGATCTTCATTAGAAATTGTCCTGTCCACTTCTTCCTTCTTGTGTCCAGTATCTAGGCGTATTTTATGTTTTCCGTACGGATGCTTTCTACATCGCCTTCTATAAAATTATTTATGTGTGGAAGCTAGGCACGATGGTCCTGATGCTGTATAGCCGTTTTGCGCTCCGTTATTCTCCAGCATGCATCATACGCCAGCATAAACCATATGGCGCTATATTCCAACACGATAATCTACCATAATGACCGATGGTGGAATACACCAGTTCATATCGTTGATATATTTTCAATAGCTTCCATAGGTGAGTAACCAATTGCACACAATAAAATAAATGCACTGTTGATTCCTCTCACACGCCTAATATAATATATAATATAACCAGTACCACCTTCACAATCGAGTCCGCTTCAGGCGTTTTGAAGGAACATCCACGCATAGGTAGCTTGCGCGTGCTCCACGTTCTCTTTGTAGAAGACGAAGAAGAAGGCCGTCAGTGCTGCTTCGCAAACGGTCGCCGCTTCCTGAGAATCTTTTTCTTACGGTTTGAACGGTCCGACGTCAAGCATGGGTGAGCAGAACTTTTCAAATTTTCCGAAGTTCTGGTGAGGTTGGTGGCTAAGCGCAGCCGCAGGGCGCAGGTCTCTAGATCGCTGACAGCTCGGCAATGAGCCGCTTCTGTTTTAGCAATCTGATCTTTTATCGAGGTCGCTTGTCATTCCAAATTTACCAGATATAACTATAGCCTTGGTATGAACGCATGACCTCACTCTGCAGGACTTCTTCTTGGGCTAGTTGGAGCCTCGTAATAATCATGGTGTGTTGCACAGACACGTAGCCAAGACCGAAACACACAGCATAGGTGCCACATCCAATTTTAACGAATGATTGACGAGAAACAGAATATATACTGTTCCTAACGTACAGGTGCACAAGTGACATACGGCAGCCTAATGTGGGTGCTAGACACAGTTAACAAATCAAGGGAATGACCGAAAAAAAAACATGTTCCGCGGTAGACGCCACTTGTCCTGTTTGCCAAAGAACGTGCGTTTTTTTTCGGTCGTTCAGTTTATTGGCTATCTCTGTCGAGCGCCCCGTGTGGCCTGCCGGATGTCAATTGGGCGCCTTCGCATTTGAGTCTGTAAGTATTGTACTTCTCGCCAATTTTTTTTCCATTGAAGTTGTATGTAGCACATGTTTTTTGCGTTTCTGTGTCTGTTATGTGTCTGCTCTACACCATGACCTGACAGGCCGGCGCCGTGTTCGGAACGCGAGTCGTTAGTCACGATGACAACTGGGCAGGCATGCCCGCACCTCACTGCCACGATCAAACATATCCGTTTCGTTTCCGCCGCAGGGAAGTGACAGGAAAGGATTTTGTGTGCGCTGCACCGTCTTCGTTTCCCTTCCGGTTGAAAGAGAGAAAGAAACAAAGAAAGAAGGAAAGAAAGGTAGTATATAGGTCAGGCACGCACACGCCATGCTTAGCTTGTCCCCAATTTCCATATAAGGGAAGCGTCCTGAATATTTTTTGTGTTTAATTTAGTTGGTCGTCCTAACAGCGTGACTATTGGTGGTGTTGAAGTTCGCGCCATGTCCCCTTAAAGGGGCCCCACAACAATTTTCCCAAGTAGCCATGGCATGGATTCACTAAAGGAGCTTATGCCTCACGAATTTACCACCGGAAAAATTTTTAGAATTCGTGCAGTACGAGCGGAGTTCGTCATACAGTCATGCCACTCAATACCAAATTTGGTGTATATCAAGCTAACGAAACGGCGAAAGATTTGTCGGACGCTGCAACTGCATTCTCTCTTCTCTCGTCCCGAGGAAAGCGCTGGAAGATAAACAAGTAGGGATGACACGGGGAAAGCAAATACGTCACGCATGCTTCGTGATCTTCAGCACTTATTCTCTTTCTTTTTTTCGAATACGCAGCTTCTCAATGCGATCGTGCGCGCACGCCTTGACAAGTCGCGGCCTTCCGCGGCGGCCGCATTAACGACCGAGCACGCCATGCTCAAATGAGCCAATGGCTGATACAATGGCTATGTCGAGTGATTTTCGAGCTGGTAGCGTCATTTGACCAGAGAAGAGAAAGCAATTTTTAGCTGATTTTGAGAATTTATTGTGAATTCCAAGCCGTGTGCTGCGCTATAATATTTGGCTCCGGTTTTCTCGGGAGCCTCGACTACCGATCGGCAGCGTTTTCTGACCATGCTCAAAAAATGTTGCAGGGCCCCTTTCAAGATGCGCAACGATTCTGCCTACGGTTTCAACATGTCATACATGAACCAAGAGAACGTAGTAGGCGAGTTTTGAACGGCAGCGCCCTTGAGTAGCTCTATCTGCGCGCTCACGTGATGATCGCAAATGGTCCGCTCTTCTTTTTTTTCGTGCCACGATAAGTAGAAGCAGAGTGTTGGCGGCCAGAAGAAAGGCAGTAAGACGCAGTGCTAGGCAAGCCGATTCAACTGAACCGATGTACCATAACGATTTCGGCGAGTCGCGACAATTCCGCCTTTACATATTGTGCGAAGAATTCAAAGTAAAGCAGAAATGCCAAACAACTAGAGTGCTGAATATTGTCCACATAACGTTCTTTCTATTCCTTTTTGTTTTTGTTATCCTTCTTCGGTAATTTTTCGCCTGTAATGCAAATAAATAGCCCGTCATCCACTTGTCAGTTTTATTGAGCGCTGAATGGTCATAGGTATTTTTTTTTCTTTCTGCTCGAGTTTTGATGAAGTGCAATTAAAGACCGATTTTGTATTTGCTGATTAGATGTCACTTTTGGTACAGGTTAATATATGTACAGGCCATTCTACATTGAAAAAGGAAACCCACGTATTTGCCATCAGCGAGGTTGCATACATTAGTTGTACTCCGATTCAATCCCAATTAGCATAATTTTTTAAACTGTCACGCTCCGTTCATGTTTACAACCAAACACAGACACGATATGCAATGAAAAGTGGCAGACATCACATTGCTTCATTGAAGTCATGTATAAACTGTCATTTTACGCTGCATTCGTGCACCTTTCAAATATTGCTCTCCATATTGCAGCTGGTGGCTTCATTTATGTCTACTGCTTGGACGTGCGATAGGGTTCCCCCAGGAGAGCTCGCCTACCAGCTTAAAGGAAGTTTTAGCTTCAAGGTCCTTAGATAAATCAAAATGTAAGGCCTCTCCGATTTTACATTGCGGGTTGGGTTACGTATTCTAGTAATGTTGATTTTAGTGAGCAGTCTGCGTTCAATTCCATTCCCGATTGCCGTTCGAATATTTACAACACTGTTTAAGCCAGAATTTTGAAGGACTTACTATATATGCCACAGCAACCACGTATTCTGTCAGCCAAAAATTCAGCATATATTCCGATGTTTATTAAAGTTCAGGTTAGTATGTGGGGGGCAAATGTGTTGGAATTTCACAGACCGCAATGAAAGATTTTATTAATAGATATATAATCTGGCGCGACCACATTGCTCTTGACAGCCAAAAAGCAAGCTTTAACACAATCTAGAAGCGCAGGAACGGTTGTGGGTTCTGTCAAACTTCCCCTTGGGTCATATTGTGCCCATTCTCTGCTTCTCTGCAAACAAAACCAACACATTTCTTTATGTGTCCCGCATACACACTAGGAATATACAACATCGTACCAAAATTTTATGTATGATTAGAAAATCGTAATCCTAAATTTTAACCATAAATAGCTGTTCCCACAGTAGTTATAGCTTATTGTATTAGCAGGAGCTGAACGACAACCACTACATTGCGCGCTCAAATGTCCAGTGCACCCTACGCACAATCCTGCGGTGTTTTCGCAAGCGTAGCATTGTGCATACAGTAAAACCGCGGTGGGCTGCAGAAGCAGAAATAGGCTTACTAGGGAGACTGTAAAATTGGCCGAAATTGCTATTTTGGGGAGAAACATGTATCTGCATACTTTTCATAGATTTACACAAGAAGGAGCCAGATTATCACTTCTATGTGGATGCACCTGTCATACAATGCATTAACTTTGTCACAAGCTTTTTTTTTTTGCGCAATACTTGTCTCTTGCTTTTTCTTGCGCCGTTTTGCAATTTTTCCACTATTTACGTGTGTATTATCCAAAATAAAATCTTAGTTGTCGTAGTAGAAGAGAGGCCAATCCATGTAGCCTCTCTTTGGCCGTCCGTGTTTTTTTTTTCCGCGCTGTAAAATTAAAAACTAGCCCAAACACTCCCGTTCATCGTAAATGGTCCCACAAGGTTTATTCTAAAAAGTATTTTCACTGTTAGAAATAGACAAGAGCAAATATATGGTGCCTTGAAAGACATTACGGGTAAGGCTTCACCCAGAACACTGGTGTTACAGCCATGAAATGTTCCGCTGATTTGTGTGAAAAAGTCAGTTTTGCCCCAAGGGCGAAGCAATTAGTGCGATAGCAACAAATTGGCATTTCACGCGAAGAACGGCAAGGAGGTCGAAACTTGGAGCGCACTGCTCATGCGCAAAGGACTCAAGAAAAGAACACACGCAGGACGAGCGCGAACTAGCAACGTTCACAGCTCTACACTTAGCGCACTCCTCAAATACGAAGAACCCACGAAAGATACGCACATGTATACACAGGACAAGCGCGAACTAACAAGTGTCACAGTTGTTACTTTCACTGTGTTTGAACAGCACACTTCTTTTGGAAATGGGGCCTCTGCAGCGAGCGAAGTGACCTTCGTGTGCTCTGTGACCTAAACGGAATCTTTCCGGCGAAACAGGCGACGTAAAACTGCCCCCATCCCCCCCAACCCAAGATAAGCGCGCGCGCGCTCTCCCGGGCAAGGGCGAGCACGCCGTTCAGGCCAAAGTGCAAGTTTAGGAGCTAACGCATCGCAACGAGTGGGGACGACGAGCGCGCACTTCGCGCCATCTCGCTGGTTTGCTGGTAAGGCACAGAACACGCTGATATTCCACCGACATCAGCGTACCACCGGTGGTGAATGGTGTGTATAAATGCCTCGCCGTCAGCATGCTGAAGGACGTGCGTTTCTTTGGCCTAGCGGTTAACGCCACGCACTGCGGAGCGACAGGGCGCCCACCCGTTCAATTCCGCGCGTTGGAAAACAATTTGCTGAATTATTTTTCATCGTGGCTGATATATATATATATATATATATATATATATATATATATATATATATATATATGGGGCATGACGACGACGCCGACGACAAAAAGCCGCCGAGAATGTTCATATAATTGCTATCGCAATAAAAGGTAGCCCTGAAATGTTGCTCTACGCTCGATGAATTACGTACAATAACGTGCTATGCTAAAGTGATGGTATTTCTTTCTCTATAACACAGAGGAATACACCACAGATGCTGTGTGGGCAGGTAAGTGTTCACCCTTACTTAACACTCAAAAATGAGGCGATACGTCTTCACGCAATGAATCTTTCCGGATGAAATTTTTCCGCTTTTTCTCTACCACATTTCGTTCGATTTGTGAATAGGCAATTGATAATAACACTTGATATTTGCATTGACATACAGGTAGAACCATCGTTGCCTTATCGACGCTTTTCTGTTTTGTCAAAAAAAAGGAAAGTACATTGTTTTGATATTCTGTGCATGGCTGTAAGATGGTTTGGGAAGACATGACTGTAGCCTGGCTAGTATGGCACGGTTTTTTAATCTTGCTGCCATGGCTAGCTTCTTTCCTTAGATCTTAAATATGATCAGCATGCTGTACTGTCCCTTGAAGCAGAAATCTCAGTTCCTCTGTTACTTTCTTGCCACTTTTATAGCTGAAATTTTAGCTGCATTTGTAGGATTATTATGAACAACGGCTCATGGTTGCCGCTGTATCATCTAGCTTACGAGTTTCTGTTATATTTTAGAAATAATGTTCAGGTTAATTGTAATAACGACCGCTTATGAGTACGAAAGCTGGTTCAGAGATGCAGTGCCAGTGCATAAATTCATTCTTCCAGCAACGAAAATAATTGGCGGCACACTTAGGAGATCCATTTTGTTTATTTTTTTTATCAGAACATATTCCAGACCAGCTCCGGTACAAGCGGGTTAATCATAGCAAATTTAATAGTTTGCATTCATGCCTCTTCCAAGTTTATTATTTTATGTGCGCAATTTGTCTTGATACATAGACAGTGTTGTTGCATTCTCTAATGTGTATTTCGTGTAATCGTGTGTTATGCGTTGGCTTATCATTTTCTGTCGTCGTGGTGAAATGAGCATGCTACAGAGTGACTTGTTTCGCACCTAATTCTTGGCGGCAGTAAATTTCGGCATCGCCCTAGAGCGACCGTAGGAAAAAAAATTGCGGGCAAAATTACGCATGCAAAATAAATTAAATTTTGAAAGCCTAGACAGGCGCCAGCATCAGCCTTATTCCCTGCATAACAACTTGCAAGCCCACGACGTAGCCTAAGAATTATTAATCTATAGGATATGTCAGATCCATACGCCGTGTCAACTGCCTGCTAAATCTTGTCCCTCATAATGCTCAGCGTTCCATCGCCTTATACAATAAGCTTCCTGATATACAATTCATCGTCATTACAATCGTGATGTATCAAATAGCTTCTTCATATTATAGGCTGGAAGGCAGTATAAAGCATCCGTGCGAATAATTCAAGAACTACATCTGCAAAACACGACCGGCACCTAACTACAGCGGTAAAATAGATTTTTTTTTTCAGCCCTAAAAATAGAAAAACGCAATTCCTGTCATAGATAAAAAAAGGAACACTTTAGAACACTGAGGATGAAAGGAATAGTTATGTAGTACCAACATGAGGTATGACAGTTTTATGCCTTTCTCTTTTTCAGACGAATCAGGATTATTTACCCCAGGTGGGTTTTTCTTCTGCGATAGAGTGGGGAAGACTTGAGCTATGACAGTTTTATGCCTTCTTTTTCAGACGAATCAGGATTAATCACAGGTGGGTTTTTTTTCTGCGATATAGTGGGGAAGACTTCAGCTATGACAATTTTATTCCTTTTCTTTTTCAGACGAATCAGGATTAACCACAGGTGAGATTTTTTCTGCGATATAGTGGGGAAGACGTGAGGTATGACAGTTTTATGCCTCTTTCTTTTTCAGACGAATCAGGATTAATCATAGGTGGGTTTTTTCTGTGATATAGTAGGGAAGACTTACGGGCAGAATGATACCACAATTAGAAAGAAGTATGGTGCTCTTAACATATCGCTAATCAATCGGCGTAGCACGACAAAACGAAACATGACCTGCGTGAGGCCCATACAGGCAAGACTATTTGACCACAAAGACAAGATTTCGCCATAGGCAACCGTCCAATCTTTAAGAACTGCTGATATATCGTGTCATTTCGTGTTTTTCTTTTTTGTCCAACCGAAATCCCCGAACTGCTTTCGCTGCGTGGCACGCGCCCTCGTGTGCTCCTCGGTTTTCTTTTCACGCGCAGCCTGTATAGCCGTCTGACATCTTGACCCCACATAACAGACGAGGACACAAGTACGTATAACGACACGGGCGGTAAAGATGTCAAACAGTAACGCACCAATAAGGACATACTCAGCTTCTTCCGGTAGCCTGTATAGCCGACGACGTAAAAAGAATTCTAAGGAACGCATTCATCTGCAGCGGATGGTTCAATGAACAGGCTGTTTCGCCAACGTGTTTCCATGCCGCTGTATTGTGCTGTAGGCTTGCAGTTTTGTATGTGGAGTGCCACGGTAGACGCACACAGATGAAAACAAGTTAGTTGAGGGGCATTCTATGCTTCATGACGTAATGATTGACAAGCGCTATACACCAATATAAGAAAACATTCGTATGACAGCGTAACGGCTACGACGCCCATGTCTTACTTGAAATCCTCTGTAGGGGGGCACGAAGTTTGGGGGCGGCACTTTTTATCTTCACACTTACCGACGTACGGACGGAATCACACTTGTCTAGAGAACACAGCCGGCCTCTGCAGCTGATGTTTTGTGCAGAAATGTGCAAAGGACCGACGCCGTAATAATACCAAACATGGTGATACCGCATGCTAGGCCGTTGTGCTATAATTCAAGCGTGAAGGGAAGCTTGCAGCTAACGTGAGGTAGAAGCTGCGGCCAACAACAGTGTGGACAGCCATGCGCTGCGCTGCTCTACACAAGTGTGATTCTATCCGTATGTGAGGGGACGCACACGAGGGTAGGCTCCTATCGGGTCGCTGAACGGCTATTGGACGAGACCGCAAATGCGGGATAGTTATACACATCGTGTAACACTGAACTATACTTTACTGATGAAAGTGACTAAACTATTTTCGAACTGTTGTGTACAGAAGGACAGAAGGCCGTTTATTCTCCTCATACTTACAGCTATTCTTAACGCAGCAGATACCCGGGAAGATTTCTTGTTTTTCTGTGGAGTCTTGTGAGTAAGCAACCCAGATACCTTCGACAGTAATTTACGTGCTGCTACATTAACGCCGAAAGCAGTTTTACACTTACTACGCTTTTCTTTTTACGTAGAAATAAAACTTTGGCGATACTTGGCCACCAATCGGGAGGTTTCTCGAGACACTGCGGCAGTTTCCTTATGAATACTTTGCTATGATGTGGAAGGAAGCAATTTTCTTTTTTTGCAGCAAAGTTTCTGTGCGATTAGCGTGGAGTACATAAATTGTTGACCGAAAATTATTATCTCGGCTAGCGAAAACGCTAAAAGTGTTTCAAAATTGCCAACTTTTCGATGTTCGCATTTCTTAGACAAGACCAGTTCGTGATGTATCATTGATTCTGTTTCATATTCAATACACAGCTTTGTGACGCTACAGCAATTCGTGGTGTCAACGCTAACATATCCGCATTCTTTTTATTCCCGTAAAGAAGGGAAAACCTCGCTGAAATTTAGACGAACACAAAGAAAGAGAATCGACAACAGGCGCTGACTTACAACGATCTTTTTTCTGTAATGTGGACACATTTTTACCATGACAGTCAAAACACACGTGACTACCACCAATGGGCTATTACCCCTCTGACGTCAACAACACCGCGTCACCACTCTGTATGACAAGCACGCGTGAATCATCTCAATGTCAAAAAGTCTATTTCTTTTGCATTTAATAGTCGGGCTATGTCAGGCATCCGGCGTTGTCCGGCGTTGTCCGGCGTTGTCCAGCGTTGTCCGCGGAGGAGGAGGATGAGGATAGGTTGAGGAGGTAAGCGCCGGCCGGTGTTAGATGTGAAGCATCTTATGGCGAAGCTTAATCCGGTGGTGGTGGTGGGCGGCGTGACCACCCACCTTACTGCGCATGCGCAAACCCTTAAAAAAATAAAAATTAAAAACCTCCTCTCTCTCTCTCTCCTCTAGGCATCCCCTCCCCGCGGCAACCACACCCCCTCACTGCGCATGCGCCTCCCCCTCCTCTCTCCCCTGCTATGCTCCCCCTCTCTCCTCTAGGCATCACTGCCCGCGGCGTCCACACTCCCATTGCGCATGCGCGTCCCACCTCTCTCTGCTCTCCTACGCTCCCCCCTCCCCCTCTCCTCTACGCATCCTTGCCCGACGGCGTTCACACTCACACTGCGCATGCGCGTCCCCCCTCTCTCTCCTCTCCTACGCTTCCCCCCTCTCTCTGGCGGCTCGCGACGCCGACGCAGGCAGCGTCTGCTAGCGAGTTTCTTGGTTGAAAAAACCGACTGCTCGCGCTGCACAACCGTTCACTGTCCATCCCGTATATATGGCAATGGATCTTGACCTCCAAGGTGGTGCCGGTGGGAGATTTCTCCCTGTGCGTTGTTGAACAATAAAAATGCGTAGCGTGCGCGTTAACTAAAAGCTGACTGCGAGTCTCTGTGTCCAGTCGGAGTCTTCTGTCTCTCATAGCACATTAGCAGCGATTGGCATGTTCCAGTAGGAAACACCGCTCAATCGCTGCGTGCTTTACGCATCCCCCAGTTTTAAATGCGAATGCATTTCAAATGCGTGAGGGCGCTCGCATCACGGGAGCTCGGCGGAGCTATATATGAAAAAAAAAATAAAAAAAAGAAAAAAGGGAAAAAGAACAAAAAAATAAAAAAGAAATAAAAAAAAAGAAAAAAAGGGAAAAAAACAAAAAAATAAAAAAGAAATAAAAAAAGAAAAAAAAACAACAAAAGCAAAAAAAAATAACAGGCGCTTCGCCGTGCTCCGGACCGGGCTGCAGAAATTAGGCGCCTTTTCCTTCTTCGAACCACAACCACCATATATAAATGGAGTGAAGCGCGCGAAATGCATTCGCATTTCCTTACGATTTCCCCTTCGGGAGGTGGGGGCATTTTTTGAGAGAGGGTTAGATACGCCATGCCTAACACATTTATCCTCAAGGCATACTATTAAAGCTGCCTTAGCTAAAATGCGCCCGGGTGCGGCTCCAGGACGGGACCGCATAACAGTGAAACTGTTGGCAAACCTTCCTGACTCAGCGTACCTCCATTTGTTAGAATACATTAAGCAGATATGGGACGGACGTCCACTCCCTCCCGAATGCAAAACATCACTTGTGACTTTCATTCCGAAAGCAGGCAAGGCAGTCAATACGGAATACCTGAGGCCCATATCACTAACCTCATGCGCGGGCAAGCTTATGGATACGATAGGACGGGATCGCCTCTCTCCATACCTGGAGCGTAAGGGCCTTCTTTGCAGACACCATGTTTGGGTTTCGCCCACACATGTCTGCACAGGACGTCCTCCTCCAGCTGCGCAGGGACGTCATACAACCCACAACAATGCAACACAATGACAAAGCCATCCTCGCCCTTGATCTGAAGGGGGCTTTCGATAACGTTAAACAAAGTAGCATCCTGGCCAACTTGAGTTCCACCGATTGTGGAGCTAAGACTTTTGCATATGTGAGAGATTTCCTCTCTAAGCGCCAGACCCTTCTTCGGATAGGGGACGATGAATATGGCCCTTACATGATGGGAACACGAGGTACCCCTCAGGGAGCGGTGTTATCACCGCTTCTGTTCAACATAGCTATGATGTGCCTCCCAAGCCAACTGTCCCGGTGGAAGACACTCAGCACGCAGTATATGCCGATGAAACATTAAAATTTGGACCAATGAGGGGAGCATTGGGGAAATGCAGGAACGCCTTCAGCGGGCCGCATCCATAGTCGAGGCGTATGCCAACGATTGTGGACTCCAGTGTGCTCGAACCAAATCAGAGCTTCTGCATGTCAGAGCGAAACCAAAAGATAACTCAACTATACACATCTCTCTGTCTGGGGTTTCCATCAGAGAGGTGGAGGAGATCCGGATTCTGGGCCTGTTCATTCACCACAGACTCAGACCAGACTCTACTATTGCGCAACTCAAGAATATAGGCGAACAGGTAGGGCGCATGATCCACCGTGTTTCCAACAAGCGGGGCGGTCCACGGGGCAGGGACGCGCTTCGGCTCGCCCATGCCTTCGTGACTAGCCGGATCCTCTACGCCGTTCCATACCTGCGCACTAACAAGCAAGAAGACGAAAGAATCGACGCCATTATCCGCAGGGCCTACAAAACGAGCTCTGGATCTCCCAGTGGCTACCTCCAACACCAAACTGCACATTGGTGGTAGTCACGTGTGTTTTGAATGCCATGGTAAAAATGTGTCCACACTACAAAATAAAGATCAGTAGTAAGTCAGCACCTGTTGTGGTCTGTCTTCCTCTGTGTTCGTATAAATTTCAGCCCTGTTTTCCCTTTTTATTCTAATATTGCGGCGTGTATTCCCCGATAGCAGTGAGCGGGTCAAGAGTAATGTAAATTGTAACCAGATGTAACACGAACGCCTTAAATGTGTTTCTATTGCGGCTCCTATTATGTGTTTACAGTTTACGCGTATTCCTTCGAAGTAGCTCTTGTCACTTATATGCGAGGTAGTTTCTAAACGTGAGCTATATGAAATAAACTGATATTTTTGATGATGTTTCACTGCTGAAACACCATATCTCTTTCTGTCCAGCCTAAAAAAGGTACTTTAATAGAATCCATTGACAAAAGCAACACTGAGAGCGTTAATAATTCCAGTCGACAGGGTGCCTCAGACGGGTAATAAATTCAGGACTGCCCTAAACGACAAAACTTAAGCAAATTACCTACAAAAAGTACCTCCTTTGCTACGCAATAATAAATAACGCTACATTGTGTTTTTGTTTCTTCTAATTAGGATGCCGTCATACCGAACAGTGCACTGCAGAGAAGTTGTCTTCTTTCTCTCCTTGTAAAAAGGAGTGCTTATTCTGGCGAGTTTGTTGTTCATGATTGTCAGCGTTGCTCATAAACAATGGAAGAACGCATAAGAGAGTAAGAGGTGAAACGCATAGAATAAAGTTCACAGAGCCTCGCTTATTTCAATAAAGAATAAGCGATGGAAGAAGTTGCGTGTACTACAATATACTTCACAAGCATTAGGTCATGTGTTATTACGACCAGTGCACAAAAAAAAGAAGTATGCGATCATACGCTGCATTTGACGTCACCTGACTTAACCACGTGCATTGTGCACCATTGTACCAAGTGCTGATTGTAGAAGATGTTGGAGAGCAGCGGTATCTCAGTGTTCCTCTTTTCTGCTTTGCAGAGGTGGCACAGGCGTAAGTCATTACGAAGATAATTACAAAAATCTACGTTCGAAAAATATGCTCTTTGTTTAGTTGTCCTATGTATTGCGAGAATATTTAAACTTATTGTTTATATTCGCTCATCGAAAACAGTCATACGGGATAATTCTGATGCATCAGTTAAACGGAATACAAATAAAAATCCACGTGACACGGCACAATAATTCGACCATGGGAAGTCCACAGATGATGAAGCGTTGGAAACCACAGGAGGGTAATTTAATTTGTGTATGGTAAATATGAAATAATGGGAAAGGATCGGAGATAAAAAGAATCTGCTTGCCGCTAGTGTCGACTCGACGTATATCATCTGAATCAGGCGTGCAGTGTTGTACCAACTTAGCTACGCATGTGGCGGTTTGCCGTTGCAGTTTCATGAATAGTTTCGTATGTGTGACCGGCGTGGCTTCGGCGACCGCCGCTGCTCCCGCTGCAGTGAATGCGGAATATTCTCTTTTTTTTGCAACCTGGCGTCGCGTAGTAGCAGGTGATCTTTACAACCTCACATACGATTCTCGCATGAACCCTCGAATTCTACCTACATGCATTCAGCGTTCCGCGTCGGCATCGTCACTCTAATGTGAACGAGTAGGAATGTGTCGAGAGGCCTTCTATTATCCGACGCAAGTATATTAGAATATGATAACAACACATGAAGCCACAACTTGTATATAGTAAGCAAGTTGTGGGTTTTAAGATCTCATATGCAGCGAGTAGCTCTTCGTTCACTTTACACAAAGCATTAGGCATTAAACCCCTCCCGAAAACATTGTCGCCACTTGTGAATCGCGCCCTATAGATAAACGGTGAGTGACCGCTTCAGCAGCGATACAGCTAGACTGATCACGTCCGTCATGATGAGGTGGAAACAGCTCAATCCATTGGCGCTTGTAATGTCATAATACATCTGCTTTGCTATTCTGTAACCTAAGCAATTGTAATTTTCTCTTCTTCACTGGAGCGTTATATACTGCAGAGAAGCATGAGGCACATGTATGCAGACAGCTGGAAAAAATTTGATAAGCACTCGGCAAGAAGCATAGAAGTCCTTGCTAGTACCAGGTAGCCACATAGACTTACACCCTTCCGTTCTAGTGACCTTTCATAATGTCATGCTGTTCAGGTTAGGAGTCCTTATCTATCACAGAACATGGGCCGGGCACGTATCACGTAGGCAGAATAACCGCTGGTCATTAACGGTAATTGACTGGATCCCAAGAGAAGGCAGTCGCGTGAGCGGTAGACAGAAAATTAGGTGGGCAGATGAGATTAAGAAGTTCGCAGGTATAACGTGGCAGAAGAAAGCACAGGACCGGGTTGATTGGCGGAACATGGTTTGTGCCTTTGTCCTGCGGTGGGCGTAGTCAGGCTGATGATGATGATGTTGCTGCTGATGATGATGATGATCTATGACAGTATTAAGAAGCACGTTTCGTAATCCAGCAGCACGCACCAGTAAGCACCAGCTGTCGTATAGACCAGCTGTCGTAAAGCTCTCTTCTTTTTAGAAAAAAAAATTGGGCTGATCCCAAGTACCATGGGAATCGATGTTGTGCGAAGCATCCGGCGGTAAGGTGACTGGGTTGTAATTTTTTATTGAGCGAAATGTTATCAAATGACGCTAAATATATGTACAATTGTTGCACGCACACACATGTTGAACAGTCGCATATGTTTCATATAAACTGTTGTTTACAGCTGTGTAATGATGCCAACAGACACATGGGTATTGCCAACACCAGAAGCCGTAAGCTGATATGTAGAGCTTGTGTTTGCAAGGCTGGTAGCACTGGATAGTGCTGCGTAAACCAACTACAGTAGATGGCGCATAAGTATAAACTGACGTTACCCGACATGACTCCTTCGTCGTAGGAGTACGTATGTAATGTTTATAAAATTAGATAGCCAGCTCTGCAAGCACTATATACGTTTCATCAACATTACACCTGCACAGGTGTTCTTCCAAAGCAGTTACGAGACCTGACGTGGCTCTGTGGTGGAATGCTTAATTGCCACCCAGAATGCTTCGGTTCGATTCCTGCTGGGACTCTGATTTCTATTCTTTGTATTCCTCGCGTCAACGCCGGGGATGTCCGTTTTTCTTAACGCTGTCGCCTTTAAATTACCAGTGTCAACGCCACCAATGTCAGTTTCTCTTAACGATCTCGTATTGAAATTACCAACGCCTGTTCTCGCCGTTCCTGGGTAGATATACGTTGTCAAAGTCCTGTGGCGCATACCCGCATTCCGCGGCCTGTTGTATACGGGTATGAGCCACACGTGTCTGGAGAAATGAGTTCGACGACGTACGCAACGGGATTTTCACGTTCTTCATGTCACGACCGGCCAGACATAATCGTGAATACCTCTTACCCTCCCATACAAATTTTGGTCTACCCCGTCTAACCCCAAGATAAGAAGGACCATCACGAGAGCACCCAGACGTAGGCGGCCAGATAGATAGATAGATAGATAGATAGATAGATAGATAGATAGATAGATAGATAGATAGATAGATAGATAGATAGATAGATAGATAGATAGATAGATAGATAGATAGATAGATAGATAGATAGATAGATAGATAGAAAGAAACGCAAAAGTGCTTACAGTACGCAAAGAAATGCTTCGCATTTAAAAAAGCAGCCCAGTTGTGACACACGACGTTGAATTGAAGGTTAAGGATGGCAAGCGGTTCGTGCATTGTACGTGCGGGGATGTGTGCATAGTTCAACTATCGTGTTGTGCCTGCTACGTTGGTCAGACTGCCAGATGTCTCAACGGCCAGCTTCTAGAAAGTAGAAATAAGACAAACAAATAACATGGTTACGTGGTACTTCATTGCGATCAGTATGGCTGTCTTCCGGAATCTGACAACACAGCACTTTTGTACCGGCACAAAGACCGCCACACTCGCATACTTGTAGAAGCGGCTCGGATGAGGCGGGAGCGATGCTCCTCGTGAACAAGCCGTCCATATCTCTATGTGACAAATAATTCGCCTTTTCTTTTTTTTTAACTTAGGGGTTCACGTATGAGCTGACCACTCTTTGACTGCACTTAAACTCCGTTACCTCCGTTTCAGCATATGCTCGTTCATTCCGATTCTGCTTGTTTCAACCGGTGCCTCCTTATTTTATTTTTAGGAGACACTGCCTATATATGTTGCTTGGTTTCGCAATAAAGCGCAGTTGAAGGTTAGCGCTTATCGGTGTCGGCTCTTGCCTGCTTTTTTTCTTTGTGTTGCCGCGCTAATACGCTAAATATCATGCAGCAGCAACAAGCCCAAACCACTATCCTTATGAGATAGCTATGCCAATTCAAGAATCTCCGATCTTCGCAGTGAAAACGAGGATGACAGCTGGAGACAAGTATTGATGATAGCCTGCTGTTTGCTCCTGTTCGGCCTAATCCTGATTTGCTTATTCGTCTCGCTGCAGATATTTTTCGGTGAGTGCCCGTTTTTTCATTGCTGCGTGTACATTTTCAGTGCATCTCTCTCTTTTCTTCATCAGGTGTACAAAATGAGAGATGCGTATGTAAAATACCTTCCGACAAATTTAATAATAACGGAGGCGTTTGTTTATACAGAATGATTGTTTAGATAATTAGCCATTTTTTGTAAGCTCATTAATGATTACTGTACGTAAGATATGGCAATAGGTGTCGATTTCTATCCATAACTTCAGAAGATACAGCTTTAGAAGAAGACCTGTGTCATGAAATACTCTCGAGGTGTGCCTATAAGTTAAGTCGTCCTGGTCTAACATGTCTCACTGTATGGAGAGCTTAAGTACCGGACATTATCGACGTGGCACGCCTACACTTCGCAAATGCAGAAAAAGAATTAACAAAGGTCGATGCACGACTTACCTACACCCTAATTTTTAGCGTATAAGCTGAGTATGAATGTTGACGCCCCATATTCCGCTTTAGGTATTAGTCTTCCTATCAGCTGACCATAGTTTCGAAAGAATTCTGTAGCCTCCCATGAAAGTATCTCCGAGTATCTGGTTAAACTTTGATTTGCGAAAGCTTTGAACACGTCTATAGAGAACACTCTACGGCGCAGCTGTGGTGTTTCTATTGTCATAGGGACGTCCGATGAAAGTGTCATGGGATAAGGTCGACATGCCAAGCGGCTTCGTTCCCATGCCACTGTCTGGCATTTTCTCACGCGCTGTCTACTCCTGCGGTCTATTATACGTGCCAGTAGATGTCACGGTTGCTGAATGCGCTGGAACAGTCCCTCCTCCTGCTAGGGCGCAATTCACTTAACTGCAGCTTACGTACGCAGATTCTTAACCATTATTTTGCCAATCTCATAAAAGAGTGCAGCCGGAATGGCCATTCACTCAACCTGAATAAGGTTACTGGGGTGGCTTCATTGTTCGGAGTAAACTTTTACGAAAGATGCATTCGTCGCTCGGCCGATTCTCAGACCTATGAATGCCCGATGCACTTTCTTGTTTCTAATCTCCTAGCTTTTTTCCACTTCTTTTGTTATCCTACTCCCCGTCTTGTGGCAATGCAGTACTGTAAGGGGATCCAAATGATAACGTCATATCTCCTTTCCAAACAATAAACTCTTCTCCTGCCCAATGACAAATTCCCATATTTGCACCTCCACCAGATGTCCACACAACGCATCAGTCCATGTGGGTGAGGTTGTGATAGGACAAGCAATTTAAGCCAAGCAATTACGGTCTTTTATTACCTTTTTTTTAATTAGTATCTCCTCAACGCCGACAAGTAGGTGCGCAACTACAACTGAGTGCTCGCCACTTAGAGGGCGGACATGGAAACAGCATATCTAGGTTCAGCATGGAAGCGACATAAGTTGCCGCAGTTCGATGCACTGAGAAACAGCTGCATGGTTTATAAAGTGTTGCAGCGCCGTTGCGTAGAAGACAGTGAAAAACGATGCCATTAGAATGATGACGCACATTTACCATAAAGGTAAATGTGCGTCGTCGCGGCTGAAAGGTAGCAACGCATCTTCAATAGGTTTCTTTGTATTTCACATACATGACAGGACAAAATGAAGGCACACACCGACACACTGGGGGGCTAACTTTCAAAATAGTTTATTCCCAGAAACCAGGTTACATTTATGAACTCGCCTTACTAGTCCCAGCCACGTGATCATGGCTTGCGATTTTTCCATCACTTGCGATTTTTCCAACTTTATTTTTGTGTTCGCGCAATATATCATTCATGCATCATCCTGATTGCCCTACGTAACATTTGCGCATGTTAAGGGAATACCGTAGATGACTGGGGTCTCACATTCAACAAACTTATTCCTGTGTTTTACTTGACAGTCCGGATCACCATGACGACGTGGCTGTGGCTTGTAAGGCTAGTGCATAAACGTAACCTGGTTTCTGAGAATAAACAATGTAGAAAGTTAGCGTCAAGTGTGTCTATATGGGCCTTCATTTTGTCCAGTCGTGCATGTGCGCTACAAAGAAACCTACTGAAGATGTGCTACCAACAAGCCTGCAACGCATCCATCGTGAACTTAGCAACGCATCCTTCGTGAACTTAGCAACACATCGTTTCATCATTTCTCGAAAGAAGCAGGCGACGCGAGACGGAGAATTCTTGCACATAAGAAGCAAAGTGACAGACACTAAACTGAACGAAATAACGGAATTTTAAGAGTTCGTTTCCTTTTTTGCAAAGATGCTGCATGAACACTGACTCACATTGAAGCGAACGAAGCTGTATACGAGAAGATAATGATGCTGATTTAAGAGTGTAGTTATGATCGAAATGAGAAGAAAGTAAAGTGGAGGAAAAGACATCTTGCACCAGCAGGGACCGAACCTGCGACCTTCGAATAACGCGCCTGATGTTCTACCAAATTAGTTACGGTGGCGCTCGTCGTAGTGTGCACTTGATGGGGAATTTCTGTGCATGCTAACCTTGGAGTGCTAGGCAGCGCCTATCGTGGCCATGCCGGCTTGTGTGAAGCACTCTTTTACTCCAGCTGGCGTCATGTAGCGTGTTATCTTTTAACATTCTGGTAGCTGACCAATAAACGCTCGTTTATCAGCTGAGAAATTTCCAAACGAAGACCAGCTCAGCTCGTCCTCAATGTTCCTACCGCTTCTACCGAAGGTGAGCTGGGCTCGTCCACCTAGGAAAAAAATCATTTGGGGGGCGCTGCAGTTAAGCCACCCCCTGATTCATTTTGCTGTGTTACCTATGGCTTCAACAGCTAGAGCAGTACAAAATTTAAAAAATGCACTCGAAGCATGCATATTGGCAAAGAAAGGACTTGAGTTATGTAAACAGAATTAGAAAATGGCACCCTCCTCTGTACGCGAGCGATGCGCGCGCGTGGGAACGACTCTGCTCAGAAAAAAAAGAGCCCTCGTTGGCCGTAGTTTCGTAAAATGAAGAATTTCCGTTCTCTTTTGCGCGTGGCAGCGAATACACGTTGCAGCATAGTTTGTCTAAATCATCGGATTCGTATGACGACCACGTCTCGACGTATCGGCTGCGGACGCCCTTCATTGTAAGCGAACGCCCACTTGCGCAACCAAGGTTTGTTTTTGCGGACTCACCTTCCTGCGCTTTATTTTTTTAAACTTCAAAGATACATTTCCTGCACCGTAGACGGGAAACATAAGGACACTCTCCATGGTGGAGTGCAGTCAAGCCCATGCTCTGCACGTCTTGAAAAGAATTTTTTTTGCGTTTATTTGCGAATCAGCGCCTTTGCATATTTTTTCCATGTTCCAGTAAATGTAGAATCACATTTTTAATTAGTTTTATTTATTTATATTGTTTAATAATTAAATATATTATAATAATTACATTATTCTTTTTCTCGATGTCCTAAGAAATGTAGAATCAAATATGCAAACGAAAAATAGGTATATTTTATCGTTTTGGCCAAAAAACTCGGTAGGGAAAGGGATAACGCATGAAGACTGTCAAAACGAGACCCTTGCTATGAATGAAACTTCAAAATATAAAGGACTGGTTCCTTTATTGTACAACATTATTGAAAACCGTCTTGAAGTAACACTAGCTGTAACAGTTTTTTTTTCGTGCGCATTCATGAAGATAACACATTGGAGGTCGACGACGAGGGAGAAGGATGACAAACACACCTACGCCACACCTGGTCCTTCCCGTGGCTCTGGCAGCCGGTGGAGATCCCAAGACCACTCCAGTACATCAGGTAGAGCCACTGCCAAAACGCAGTCTGCATACTCGAAAGGTTTTAAACACATCAATAAGGTACTAATATGAACGAACGAATCACGAATACTCTACTTGTGCACAAGACCCAATACATATTCTATCGCTAATAACGTGATGCTTATTATTCAGCAAAAAGAATCGCACAAATTGGTCAACCTCTCTGTTGTGACTATTGATACCGGCTTTATCAATGAACATGTACCCTCTTGAGTTCGGGGCTGCAATCAGGGGCATGAGTTTCTGTAAGACTTTCAGTATAGCTAATCTGAAGCAAGTAAGCAAAAATTATTAACGCTTAATTTATTCATACTTCGCGCTTGCTAGATGTGCGATTTCAACTGCACTGGACGTCAGAACTTGGTCTGTCCCATCAGAGGCTCCCCCAGTAACATCCGCCAAGATTAGCGAGTAGTGTGTTTGAAAATAAAGGTGATGCAAAGCAAAGCAATACAGCCGGCACAAAATTTAGTGCATAATAAAGATCACAAAAAGCACAGGAGCTAGTACAGCGGGAATAAAAAGCTTTTTTTTTCCGGGGTGCTCTATCGGCTTCCTCAACATCACCCCCCACTGTCGTCCTTTGAGCTGTGTTCGCTGCCCACATCCGTGGTGAATCCAGTGGAAACACAATTAATCGTGACGTCATCGCTTTCTGAAAGGTCAGATGATTCTGACCTTGTCGTCTTCGGCAATTTACTGCAGGACACGGTACGCGGTCGCAGAGATAATGTAACATATGTCATGTCAATGTAGGCTGCGCACATTTTCCGCATAACTTTTTTCACATACACATGTATTTAAAGGGCAACTCCGGCGTATTTTACACCACGTCAGGGTAATGGTGCCTTTATGTTCCTGAGACACTCTTGCCACGCGCCCGATAGCTGAGAAGCTCAGCAAATTCGAAAATAATTTTAAATAAGCACCAAGGCGCAATACCGAAACCGAAACCCAACCGAGTGTACTGTCTACATGTGACGTACTACTTTGTAAGAACAGGCAACGCCTCCTCTATTTTATCAATGCCAGCCAAATGCGCCCGTTCCAGCCGTTCACCACCCTCTCCTGTAGCCCTTTCCTACTCTCACCCATCGCCTAGCCTTCGCGTGTGCTTTGCGTTCATGGGGGAGAGCACCCATCATGCAGTGCCTCACGACGGAAATCATATGAAGTAATTTTTTGTTCATTTGTGCGCAGATCCGTGGGGCGGCGTCTTGCATCCCTCGTGTTCACTATGTTGGCTGGCACGCTGGCTCTGTAAGAGACACGGTGTTTTGAGATAGCGCGTCTCCGTTCGTGGCGCTATGCGGGCAACCAATGGGGACGCGTCACTGCGACGCTGCAGTGCATGCGCTGCCTTTAAGAGGTGCCTCACGAGCGCTGTGAGACGGCGGCGGCATTGCTTCGAGCTACAGAGAAGGAGCACGAAGGAACAAATTGGACAGACGCATGATATTGGAGAGGGAAAATGCGTCTATCCGCATCTCCGTGCGAAAGCGCTCGGACGCACGTGTGACGCAAGCAGCCCTACCCAACATGTGGCGTCGCATCACGACCACTCCCTGAACTAAGGCGGACCGGCGGCTCCCATTGAGGGGCGAGCGTTCGCACTGGCATTGAATAAAATAGAGGAGGCGTTGGAACAGGAAACCCTGCATAACATGCCGGTCCCGCCAGCGCGGAGTACGAAAACTGCGAAAGCCGCGAAGAGCAGACGCTCAACGGATAGGTGATCATGCCGCACCATGCCTGTGACTGATCGTGCCGCGTGCACAAGCTCCTCGGAGCTGTCGGACAATGACAGCTACGATTTCGGACGCATTTGGAGATCAACAAGCATCGCCGTTCCTCTTTTATGAAGCAGAACAGATTTTCGTATATGCTTGCCTGGTTGCCCGTAACGCCGCCAGATGATACTACTTGTCCAGGCCGTCTAAGCTTGTGGCTGCGGCGACCGGCTAAAACGCTTACGCTGCCAAGTTTATTGTCAGACTAAGACCTTTTCATATTGTCATAGTAAGAGGCCGTGAGTTTGTGGAACGCTTTATGACATCGATAAGAGCGATTATTAACAGCCAAAGAAGTACGTTATTCACGTAGCGCTGATTACGGTGAACAGACTTGACGCGGTCACAATGAACCAGTGCGTTGAAGTTCGCACATGTGCACTCTTCAACAGGCACGGTATTACCGTACTTTCCGTGCGGTAAGCCGGCAGTGCTAGCTAAAACACTTTACCATCGATACGAAGGTTAATCATCAGCTGCGAGTAAACACTCGCAGTGGCTGTCATGGTGTGGCCCACAACGCAATATCATTTGCCCAACCACACGGAAAAGGAAATCGCACGCTCAACCAACGAAGCGCCGGACGAACACACGTGATCCATAGCAGACGCGGCAGTGGCACCTCAGTTCCGTCACTTCCGTCGGCTTGCAAACATCGACGTCACAGACACAATGTTGCCATTAATTGTAGCAAGCCAGGTGAGCGTTTGTAGGCAATCTATAAAATTCATTTGAAAACAATCTGCGAACCTCTCAAGCCTGTAATTTGGCATGAGTGGCGGAAACGGGCAAATGAGCATACCCAGTGTATTTCATTGAGATCGATTGACCTCGAAAAATCGCCGGAGTTGGCCTTTAAAGAACCTTCTGCTCAGAATTATAAAGTAGTGATATTCCATGTAAATTCGCGAACACTAATACTCATGACTTTGCGCTCGCACTATTGGAGATATGATGCATGTGAGGGAATATGATGAACTTACATTAAGTTCATTCCTAAGATGACACGTTGCTTCGAAGGTTACAAAGATAATCGGAAAGTTCGAGCAGAGGCTTGTGTCCTACAGCTTAACCCTTCGTGCGACAGTGGGACACATACGTCGCACTTTTCGGCCGACAGAAAAAAATTTCTCCGACATCACCCGTTGCAATTAGGGCAACATTAAGTCACTCATATGTCACCTAATCTCGAAAAAAATTCTTTTACCACGCTTTCGAAGGGCGGATGTAGTGTTACAATAGCGTTGAATTTCGGTCAATATTTTATGATCGCTTCAGAATTTTCCTCCTTTTTGAGATACATAGAACCTACCAATCAAAATGCCGCATAATTTCCTCCTTTTCTGGTTTTTGAGAGAGACGATCTTAGCTTCCAGTCATCACGTGTTTTTGTACATTTGAGAAATAACTTGTAGTAAATGCATTGGAACAATCCCCTTCAAAATTATCCCGCTGATCGCGCAGCGCAATTGCGGATATTAATGCGTGGAAATATTTTTCTTGATATTATATACCTCTTGAAATGTAGCCACATGTTCAGGGATAACATCTGTACT
Organism: Rhipicephalus appendiculatus; assembly: GCA_030522465.1. Taxonomy (NCBI): domain Eukaryota; kingdom Metazoa; phylum Arthropoda; class Arachnida; order Ixodida; family Ixodidae; genus Rhipicephalus; species Rhipicephalus appendiculatus. The sequence continues at coordinate 25,460 of JALIZH010018492.1, forward strand.
CGAAAATTTCAACAGCAAAAGCTAGGACAGCCAAATGGACAAAAAAAGTGGTCGATGCATGCGGTGAAGTAAGCTTTACAGGGACATACCACAGCGCTTTGAAGGCTCAAGAGACGCAACTGCAGGCGGCGTTCTCCTGCTCAAATGAGGTCCGCGCAACTTTTCTCTTCACAAATTTAGAAGTGATTCTCTGTGCCACTTGCTTCGGCCGTTTCATCCGAAAAATTCCCGTTGATGCAATCGCGAGATGGTGCCTTCGTGAGGCAGTGGGACAGTGTTTTCCCACTTTTTGAAAACACTCTCATGGGTCAGTGGGACATATATGTCCCACTTTTTTTTCAGTAAACTACTGGCTTGATTTTCATAAAATTTGTTTCATACAATTTCTTTCAAGTTTATATCAATAAATCACAGTCGGTTTTTATATTACCATGTCAAAAATATAGGACGATTGACAAAGGGTTAAATATAAAGACCATAGTGGCAATGTTATCTCCAATACTGTTCACTTTTACAAACAATGTTCTGGCACTAACAATACCCAATTTAGTACCTGCAAAGACGTCGACAATCGTAACAACATCAATCACGCAGCCACCTACGACGCAGAAGATCACTGCAGCCCCACCTGTGAGGCCCAGAACCCCGACGCCGAAGACAAGCGCACCCCAGCCACCAACGTCAACACCTAGGACGCCGGTGATTACCCGCACACAACCATTAACAAAGCCTACCACACCGAAACCTGCGCCTTCTTCCACACCTAAGACAAGCAAGCCAACTACCACGACGGCAAAACCCATCTCTACAAAGCCAACGACGCGGAAGCCCACGACGGCAAAACCCACCACGAAAAAGCCCACCACGCCAAAGCCTAGTACGGCGAAACCCACGACGACAAGGAAACCCACGACGACGAGAAGACCAACCACGACAAAGCCAACCACGCCAAAGCCTACCACGGCAAAACCCACCACGACGAGGAAACCCACCACGACGACTAAACCCACGACGACGAGAAAACCAACCACGACCACGCCAACCACGCCAAAGCCTACAACGGCAAAACCCACCACGACGAGGAAACCCACCACGACTAGAAAACCAACCACGACGAGAAAACCAACCATGACAAAGCCAACCACGACAGAGCCTACCACGGCAAAACCTACCACGACGAGGAAATCCACCACGACTAGAAAACCAACCACGACGAGAAAACCAACCACGACAAAGCCAACCACGCCAAAGCCTACCACGGCCAAACCCACCACGACGAGGAAGCCCACCACGACGACTAAACCATCAACGACGAGAAAACCAACCACGACGAGGAAACCCACCACGACGACTAAACCCACGACGACGAGAAAACCAACCACGACCACGCCAACCACGCCAAAGCCTACAACGGCAAAACCCACCACGACGAGGAAACCCACCACGACTAGAAAACCAACCACGACGAGAAAACCAACCACGACCAAGCCAACCACGCCAAAGCCTACAACGGCAAAACCCACCACGACGACGAAACCCACCACGACTAGAAAACCAACTACGACGAGAAAACCAACCACGACAAAGCCAACCACGCCAAAGCCTACCACGGCAAAACCTACCACGACGAGGAAATCCACCACGACTAGAAAACCAACCACGACGAGAAAACCAACCACGACGAGAAAACCAACCACGACAAAGCCAACCACGGCCAAACCCACCACGACGACGAAGCCCACCACGACTAGAAAACCAACCACGACGAGAAAACCAACCACGACAAAGCCAACCACGACAAAGCCAACTACGCCAAAGCCTACCACGGCAAAACCCACCACGACGAGGAAGCCCACCACGACGACTAAACCCACAACGACGAGAAAACCAACCACGACGAGAAAACCAACCACGACAAAGCCAACCACGCCAAAGCCTACCACGGCCAAACCCACCACGACGACGAAGCCCACCACGACTAGAAAACCAACCACGACGAGAAAACCAACCACGACAAAGCCAACCACGACAAAGCCAACTACGCCAAAGCCTACCACGGCAAAACCCACCACGACGAGGAAACCCACCACGACGAGAAAACGAACCACGAGGAGAAAACCAACCACGACAAAGCCCACCACGACAAAGCCCACCACGACAAAGCCCACCACGACAAAGCCCACCACGCAAAAGCCCACCACATCGACCACAAGAGGCACGACTATTGCGCCACGTAAGTATTTGTCTATCAGTGTTTAAGTTATACCGGGTGTCCCACGCAGAAAGATTAACAAAGGGGAACGGCGTTACGCGAATCAGACCTAGTGCATATTGTTGCCAGTACACTCGGTGTAGCCACTACTAACTTGCTAGTTATAGAGGCTTAAATTTTAATGATAATTACATTCTAACTCGACAAGTGATCAAATAATGATGAAAATATCAATGAGGCATATGTGGGCATGTTAAAGTAACATAACTGCACTAATTTTCAGCTACGTGCCAATGGTGTGATCTTTTTTAGATGCGAAGCAGCTTAAGGCGAAGTTCAATCCGGTGGTGGTGGTGGTGGCGGTGTGCGGCCTGACCACCCTTATTGCGCATGCGCAAACCCTTTAAAATATAAAGATAAAATCCTCCTCTCCCTTTCTCCAGGCATCCCTCCCCGCGGCGACCACACTAGCACTGCGCATGCGCGTCCCCTCCCTCTCTGTCCCCTCCTACGCTCCCCCCCTCTCTCCTCTAATCATCCCAACTCACGGCGTCCACACCCCCCACTGCGCATGCGCGTCCCCCCTTCTCTTTCCTGTCCTACGCTCCCCCCCTCTCTCGCCTAGCGACGCCGACGCAGGCAGCGTCTCCTGGCGAGTTTCTTGGTTGAAAAAAAACTTCCCCATCTCCCGCTAAAGGGAACCATGTGTGGATGCGAAGCAGCGGGGAGATAATTACCTTGAGCGGGAGGAACGTCGCCGCTCTCATTTCACGGCAGCGGTCCGGGCACTCATCGCGGCGCTGCACAGGAGAGAGAATGAGGCGCGCGCGCTCCGTCATTTTCACACCGTGGAACTACCGTGGCGCCGCCGCGGAGTATGCAGCTGTCACACCACCTGTCATGCGCGCCGCTCCGTAGAGGATTCCTAGAGGAAAGGACGGGGGGGGACCGTAGGAGAGGAGAGAGAGGGGGAGGAGACGTGCATGCGCTGTGCGGGTGTGGGACGCGGGAGCCGCTCCGTAGAGTAGAGGATTCATAGAGGAGAGAGGGAACGCGCATGCGCTGTGGGCATGTAGGACGCGGGCGCCGCTCCGTACAGTAGATGATTCCTAGACGAGAGAGTGGGGTTGAGCGTAGGAGAGGTAGATAGGGGACGCGCATGCGCTGTAGGGGGTGTGGGACGCTCCGTAGGGTAGAGGATTCCTAGAGGAGAGAAAGGGATGAGCGTAGGAGAGAGAGGGGGGAGGGGACGCGCATGCGCTGTGGTGGTGTGGGACGTGGGAAGGAGGGACGGACTAAGCCCCCTCCAAACACATGCAAGCAAGATCAAGGAATGGGGTCAACCTGGGCGACAGACACCACCTGCCCAGCCATTGCTAAGCAGCCTCTCTGTGCTCTCGGTCATGACTCTGATGACTGTGATAGTGGTTGACGCCTTCATATTACTACAGCGTTCTGGTTCGCATAATGGGTGCTTCCCTACTTCATGAAAGTGGCCGGACGCGGGACGCGGGACGGGGGACGCGGGACGCGGGAGGGACGGACAGAGCCCCGATCATAAGAAGCTTCGCATCTAAAAATAGGCTGCGTATCTGCGCGCTTCGCGGCAAATGTCGTCGAAAGACGATAGTCTTGTGCCGGCCGTACTACTATGTTTTGCCTTGCCTCAGACAGCGCCTACTCTACGTTGAATTGACCGCATCTGGCTGGCGTTGATAAAATAGAGGAGGCGCTGCGCGAGATATAGACGCCATTTGAAAAACATGAGCTTGTGCTGAACCAAGGGCATTACACCGTGACCAAGGGCCACTGCCAGCGGCAGCACCTTATCGTTGGCACAGGGCTTTTTCGTGCGAAGCGCCGCAATTCGTGCACAGCGTCGCATTTTCAGCGCAGCCTAAAAAACACTAGAGTCTTTAGAATTGCGTACCTATGCATTTTCTAATAAAAGAACACACGACCTGACACTTACATATTAATGTTGCGCCTCAGGTATGGGTAGTATTTGCTTTTTGATCGAATATGTTCACAAGTATGAACGCAAACACCAGTTCAAGATGGCTGAGCGTTCAGAAAGTGGTTAAACTTTAGTCGAGTAGCTGAATCGGGTCACGGACAGACAGACAGCCAGACCAAAAGTTTTGCATTGAAGTATCCCAAGAAAGACTATCGTCTTTAAAAATCACAGCAAATCCACGGAATGCATGATGATGAATGGGCGAAGCTCCGGAGGTACATCGGTAAACCGTGAATCCTCCGTATATCTTGCCCCAGTCGGTCATCATGTAAAGACGTGACAAACACTGTAAATTTATGGCGACTTGCAGCTCACTTTAATTTTACATGTACATGGTGAATTGTTATTGTTTAATCGCGCACAGGAGAAATCTCGCACCGGCACTAAATTGGAGGTCAAAATACGGTGCATATATATGCGGGGTGGCCAGTGAACGGCTGTGCAGCGCGAGCAATCGGTTTTTTTTCATTCAAGAAACGCGCTAGCAGACGCTGCCTGCGTCGGCGTCGCGAGGCGAGAGAGGGGGGGGGACCGTAGGAGCGGGTCCTGTCGGCGAGCGCGTGCTGCAGCAGCTTTCCGAGCCCTCCGCTATACCAGCGCCATCTATCATCTTTAATCATCGTATATGAAAAACCACTAACGCCATCTAGCGATATTATTTCCAATGACATATACACGCAACGCCATCTAGGGATATTATTTCCATGGATGGATGGATGCTATGAGCGTCCCCTTTATAACGGGGCGGTGACATGTCTGCCACCAGGCTCGAAAAAAACTTTCTTTTTATGTTGGCCTAATGCCTTATCTACACTGATTAAATCTATGTTATGATAGCAATGAAAAATACGAATTCACGGTCCATCTCTCTGCCTCTTAAGGCAGAATGACCTTATTTTTCCCCATTCTTCATTTTTGTCCTTTATCTCTACTTTTCTGCCACCAATACTCTAACCGTCTCTTACTTATTTATATCGAGGACGTGTTCAGCTTTCCATTGTTGTCCCTAAAACCCAAGGCTTCATGTAGACTCGTGCCCACACGTATATCTGGGTGGATATCGCCACATCCAATCAGTACATGTTCCATCGTTTCCTTAGCTCCCCCCACAGCATGTACATTGTTCTTCTTCGTTACAGAATCTCGCTTTATAGCTACGCGTTCTAAGGCAGCCCGACCTCGCTTTAAACAGTAAAGCGCTTCCCCTTGAATTATCATAAAACCTCTCCCTCCTTATTTCGTTTTTTCCCTTTCGGTAGTCACTGAGAGCCGGCTCCTTTTCCATCGCTGTCATCCAATAAGTCCTCTCCGCCTCTCTGACTTTTCGCTTAATGCTCCTTGCTGCCATATCGCCCACACTACCAGCCGTATATTTACTGGTGAGCCTCCTAGTTCTTTTTCTCCACTGCGTGTCGACGCTTTTTCTATACAAATACCTGAAAACCTTCCCTGCCCATCTACTCTCCTTCATTTTCCTCAGCCTCTCTTCAAATCTAATTTTGCTCTGAGCTTCCCTCACTTCAAAACCTGTCCATCCCATATCACCCTTTACAGCCTCATTTGTCGTCTTCCCGTGAGCGCCCAACGCGAGGCGTCCCACAGTCCTTTCATTTACATCCATTCCTGATTGCACCTCTGACTTCATGCACACCACTGAGTTCCCAAATGTCAGCCCCGTAACCATTACACCCTTCCATAGCCCTCGAAGCACCTCGTACCTATTGTATCCCCATAACGCTCTGTGCTTCATGAATTGCAGCATTCCTCTTTCCCTTTGTTACCGATGCTTTCTCTTGTACCTCCATATATCTATCCCCCCTCATTTACCCACACTCCGAGGTATTTGTACTCGCTTACCCTCGGTATTTCTTGGCCTTGTATTAAGGACCGCATGGTCTTCGTGATCATTGAATACCATCAATCCACATTTTGTTGCACTAAAACCTAGTCCTAGAGCCTCACCTTCCCTTCCGCAGGTATCTGCCAGCCGCTGTATATCATCTTGACTGTCCGCAAATAAGACAATATAGTCAGCACAAAATAGACCTGGAAGCTTCCGCTCAACCATCGCGCCTGCCTGTTTGTGTGACAGATTAAATCCAATGTTGCTACCTTCTAGCGCTTTTTCCATCCTCACCATGTACAGCATGAATAACAGCGGGGACAAAGGACATCCCTGTCTCAGCCCCTTGCTAATGTCAACGCTGTCCTTCCTGCTTATTCCTTCCCATTCTACACAAACTGTATTTTCTCGGTATATTTCCCTCAAAAGCTGTATACAGTCGTCACCTATGCCCACTTCCTTCAATATATCCCCCCAAAATTTCCTGATTAACGTTGTCATATGCCCCGGCGATGTCTAGATAAGCTACGTATAAGGGCCTGTTTTCTATTTTTGATATTTCTATACACTGTGTAAGAACAAACAGGTTATCGTCTAACCGCCTGTCGATTCGGAATCCATTCTGGAATTCTCCCAAAATATCATTTTGCTCTACCCACGTTTCTATTTTTAATTTTACTGCCTGCATCGCCAACCGGTATAGCACCGATGTAATGGTTAGCGGTCTATACGAGCGAATGTTATCCTTTTCTGTCCTGCCTTTATAGATTAGGTTCATTCTGCTTTTTCGCCAACTGTCTGGTATTTCCCTCTCCTGTAAGCACTTTTCTACGGCTTTCAGCAGTGCTTCTTTAGTGCTATGTCCTAGTTCGTTAATGAGGCTGACGGGAACCCCATCTAAGCCCGGAGTAGTGCGCTTAGGAATTTTTCCTTCGGCCTTCTTCCAATTGAAATTCTCAAGTACTACATCTTCCTCGGTTGTACTCTTCTGCATACTTTTACTCACCGGGGGAATCCCCTGGGCGACCTTTTTAAACGAATCGGCTGTTACCTTTCGGATGTAACCTAGCGCTTCATACCCTTCCAATTGATTTCCTCCTTCATCTACCATATGTTGTTGCATTGTGACAGACTTCCTACCTAGCGCTTTTAGGTGGCTCCAAAATATCCTAGGCGCGGCCTTCTTCTTTTCGCGAATCTCTGTCATCCAGCGTTCACTTTCGCCTTTAATTTTTGCCTCGACTAATTTCTGCACAATGGATTTTTGCTCTAAATATATTTCCCATACTTGGTTGATTTCATCCTGTGGCCGCTTCTCCTTTTTTGCCTGTCTGTGCTGCCGTGATGCCTCACGTCGCTTCTCGATCGCATCCCGGATTTCTTTGTTCCACCAACTTTTTGGCTTTCTCTTTCCTTTCCAAGAAATAGTTTTCTTCTCTTTTTCTATTTCTTTCGTGAATACATGTAGCAGCTCACTATACTTCCAGTCTTTGCCTGGCAGTTTGTCTACTTCTTCCTCGACTCTTGCGGCCATATTTGTTATTTGTTTCTCATTTAAATACGAGCTGCCAATGTTTGATTCTAGGTTCTTATTTTCAGTTTTATATCATATTTGTAATGTAAGAGGACATATACACGCAAAGCCATCTATTGAGCAATTCATGAACTAGAGGTGGCTACATTCATACTACTACAGAGGAGGGAACGACCCACACCCTGAGCAGCTTCGCCCCTAAAACCGACTGCTCGCGCTGCACAACCGTTCACTGGCCACCCCGTTTATATGGCACTGGATCTTGACCTGCAAGGTAATGCCGGTGGGAGATTTCTCCTGTGCGTTGTTGAACAATAAAAATTCGCAGCGTGCGCGTTAACTAAAAGCGGCCTGCGGGTCTTTGCGTCCAGTCGGAGTCTTCTGTCTGCCCATTAGCAGCGATTGGCATGTTCCAGTTTGGAAACACCGCTCCATCACTGCGTGCTTTGCGCCTTCCCTGGTTTCTCTCCTGCGCAACGCTGCGATGAGCGCCAGCGTCAACGCCGCCGCCAGTGTAAGCGTTAGCGCCCGCTGCTTCGCTTCTACACATGGTTCCCTTTAGCGGGAGATGGTGTAATTTGTTCCGTTTGATAACGAAAGCCCGCGAAATGTTAACAAATACCACATGAGTACGCTACCACCCATGAGAGAAAGCAGAACCCTTGATTTCAACAACCGGGTTGCTCGCTGTCAGATACAGCGTTGCGCGCTTTCTCAATGGTGCATGATGATCGCCAAAGACAAGTGTCACACGTTTAGTGGGAGTGCCTTCCGTCCATCGCAGGCCGCTATTATCCACATGTCACAGCCACCTGTACGTTTTGACAACGCGGCACGAGCGCTGTTATGATCACGGCTTGAATCGGAAAGTACGGCCTAAGGGATGCGCTCTTCGGAGGGGCGGTGGAAGATACAGGCAATAAATTTTACGGCGGAGCTGTTGAATTTCGCAAGATTTTCCATTCCGCCGTGTCCTACTTCGCCGAGCTGTTGGAGAGCGGAAGTGAGGTGGAGAGGAGGAGTGACGCAGGGGGGTAGTATGGGAGGCTTATCGAGAGAGAGGAAGCAGCTAGGTTGGGTGGAGCCTAGCGGGGAGACAGTGGTGCGGCGAGTACAGATGGTGTGCCATAAGTGCTCAACGGTAAAATCCGTTGCCCGCGTGGACAATTTAGCGACCACTTTTTCGCAGTGTAAAAACAAATAACATGGCGTTTGCTTAGCCCTCTTTGTGGCAGTGGGGAAAGGGACGTGATGTTTGCTTAGCGATGGCAAAGACTACCGTGAGGGCTCCCGAGGAAGAAGCTGCTCGACTGCGGCGCCGTCGAGAAGATAATCTAGAGCGCATGCGGCGAGAGGAATCTCATCCTAAAGCGAGACCAAGGATTAGGTTAAACCAAGCTCAAACTAAGCGTCGCAGAAGAGAAGACCCCGACTTTAGACTGAGGGAAGCCAACAGTTTGCGTAGGCAAAGAATAAAGAGCCGGAGGCTTGCCAATGTGGCCGTTCGACCAGTGGAGCTGGGAGAAGCCCAGGAAAAGTTGGACAAAGTCGATGGTTTGGTACTATTTCTCTGGGCTCCCCCAGCTCCTCTGGTCCTTGGTTTTTCCAATAGCAGAGCCACGCATTATTTTTAGATGTGAAGCATCTTATGGCGAAGCTTAATCCGGTGGTGGTGTGCCGCGTGTCCACCCTTACTGCGCATGCGCAATCCCTCTCTCCTCTAAGCATCTCTGCCCGCGGCGTCCACACTCCCACTGCGCATGCGCGTCCCCCTCTCTCTCCTCTCCCTGCGCTCCGCCCCTCTCTCACCTCGCGACGCCGACACAGGCAGCGTCTGCTAGCGAGTTCCTTAGTTGAAAAAACCGACTGCTCGCGCTCAACCGTTCATTGGCCACCCCTTATATGTGACATTGGATCGTGACCTGCAAGGTGGTGCCGGAGGGAGAATTCTCCTGTGCGTTGTTGATTAATAAAAAATCGCAGCGTGCGCGTTAACTACATCGGACTGCGGGTCTCTGTGTACAGTCGGAGTCTTCTGTCTCTCATTGCCCATTAGCAGCGATTGGCATGTTCCAGTAGGAAACGCCGCTCCATCACTGCGTGCTTTGCGCCTCCCCAGATTTCTCTTCTGCGCAAAGCTACGATGACGCCAGCGTCAACGCCGCCGCCAGTGTAAGCGTTAGCGCCCGCTGCTTCGCATCTACGCATGGTTCCCGTTAGCGGGAGATGGCGTAATCTTTAAGGCGAAAGCCTTTAATGTCTCATGCTCACGTCCGTCCGGTGTCCGTGCGACGTCCGTCCGTCCGACGTCCGTCCGTCCATCCATCCGTCTGTCCGTCCATCCGTTGTCTGTCCATCCGTCCATGTGCGTCCGTCCGTCCATCCGAGCTCTGGCACGGAGCCAGGTGGCCGCCGGGATGCGCAAAGGAAGCCAGGTCGCGTCGGACTCTGCCCGCTACTTCACATCTACACATGGTTCCCTTTAGCGGGAGATGGTGTAATTTTTTTCTTTCTACATTTTTTGCTTCTAACAGGCTAGCTCACAGTGAGTCTCACTGAAGGCGGTGCCTTCTGATGCGCGCTACAGATTTGTTACGCGACGTCTTTTTCAGTCGAAAAAGTGCGCAGCTTGCACTACGCGATGTAACTTGCGCTAACAAGACAGGGACTAGAAGAAGAGACGACGACACATAGGGCGCAAACCACCAACAAAAGTTTATTTTCTGAGCACATAGTTTTTATGCACGCATTACCAGGCGTGTACAACAGTCAACTTCTTAGAAAAGCGAGCCTTTTACTCGATAAGTTAACAGACGGTGTGCTGACGCATTCGGGTCCTAATGTAACAACGTTTTTGGCTTCGATGAATTCTCTTGTCAACTTTCATTCACAGATGCGACAACTCTACATGCGCTGAAAACAGGTTGACAACCACATGTCTTCGCAAGATTCGGAAGCCGAAAACATTGTTAGATTTGGACCCGAATGCGTCTGTTAACTTATCGAGTAAAGAGCTCGTTTTTCTAGGAAGTTGACTGTTGTACACGCCTGGTGGCGTCTGAGTGGTGCATTGAAACTGTGTACTCGGGAAATAAATTTTTGCTTGGTAGTTTGCGCCCTCTGTGTGTCGTCGTCTGTCCTTGTACTCCGTGTCTTGTTTGCGCAATTCAACACTTCGGATCACGAACCAACAAGCCCAACTGTCAGCCATTCAGCTTGCACTAGTGGCGCAAGGTTGGAAGCATCATTGCAGCTAGTGGTCCACCTAGATAAGTTTTGCTAAAGTCAAGCTTTTGCTAGAGATGCGAAGTTGTTGCTAGTAGTATTAATTATCGCTAGACTTGAGAAGACAAGGCTAGAGACGGCTAGGCATGTCCCTTGGGTACCTGTAACGTGATGTTGCGGCTTTAGTCACGCGACTAGCTGGTACGTGGCTTTTGGCGGGAACTTCTCAGGTGAGTAGCTGAAGCATGATTTATGGCAGGGAACATATCACGTGACTAGCTATTACTAGCCTGTTGCGTTATTTTAGTCGCATGGCTTAAAGTTACGTGATGTTTAGTCACCTGACTGGGTGCTCTGTGATGTTGAGTGATTTTCGGTCACGCTAGTAGTTACCTGTTACGTGATTCTAGGCACGTGACAAGATATGTGATGTTAGATTATTTTTTGTCATATGAGTGTTCTTACGAGATAATTAGTCAAGTGACTGGTTTTTACGTGATGTTAAGTGATCTTAGTGACGTGACTATAATGACATAATGGTACGTCATTTTTAGTTGCGCGACTAGGTACGAGATGTTACGCGATTTTAGTTCAGTGACTGGCTGTTGCGTGATGTTGCACGATTTTTTCTCTCGTAGCAGACTCGTCCATCACAGTTTTTGCATTCCACGCCGCACCTATTCGCGCTCGTGTTGGGAGCGAAGCGGTGTTTGTAGAGGACGAACCGAGCCCGTACCGGTTCATGATGACGATAATTCCTGTTCGCACTACCCGACACCACGAAAAGCTGAAAGCGCTGCGGCCTTAAAAAATTTGATACACGCGCTCTCCTTTTCAGTCGGAAAAAATTATGACGCAATATGCTGCTGAAAATGACCGAGTTAAGCATTGCTCAATCATGCCTACGCATGCCTCATTGACATTTTGACTATTGGTGCGCAATTATTGTACTAAAATTAATAATAAGTAAATATTTATGCCTAACTAACAAGAAAATTGTAGCGGCTAAGCGCACTGGGAACACTATGCACTAGGTTTATGTTCATGTAACACCATTCCCCGCATTAAAAATCTTGCTGCTTGATAGTTTCCACACCTCGTATATGTACAGGTATATTCTGCCTCGATCCGCTTCATTCTGCAGTCTGATAAGAATCACCAAGTCGTGTTCGAAATCAACCTGCATTGAGGGAATGTTAATACGCCCGTTGTGCGGCAAATATATTACCTTATTGAGTGAAAGTTGCCCCGAAAATCTTCTGTGCAAATTCTACGTTAATTGAGTGAAAACTGTGAAATGTATGTTATTCTGGCAGTATGCAATAAATTCTCTTGTAATAATGGCCGCGTAATCGTGCGATCTTATCAAACATTGTTTCCGTTATTACAAATATTTTCCACAAGATACGGACTCCCCCTGGAACAGCACGGAATGCTAGCTGGCGTAAGACGCACAATGCATTGCAGCCACTCATACTTTCAATTAGGGAGGGTATTTGCCTGGTATACGGGAAAGTAATGGCGTGCGTGTTCTAGGAAGTCTTAGCCAGTGCCACACTTTAGCTGTGACGCTCCAAGGATTGCACACACAGCAATATCCAATTCAATACTTATATGGTGGTTTTGGGAACGTAAAACCCCAGATCTTATCTTAATTCATTAAGGTGGCTTGTTGGGCAAGTTGGTACATAGTCTTGGTGGGAATACCAGCAGAACCAAAAGGAAGCAGAAGGAACCAAGACAAGACAGAGGCAGGGACTGGACGTTCAACTGACTTTAATTCGATGAAACCGTGAACAATAAACTGATATGAGCATGCGCGCAAAGAGCAATCGCACAGAAATGGCCCCTATCACTACAGGCTAGAATCACCGTCAGGATACCGGAGCTCTTAGTCATTCAGAAACACAGATGGCACGCTCACACACTTATCAGGACCAAGTTTGTACATCTGAAACGCCTCAATGATTTCACGCCGCTTCTGTGTATCAGCCCTTCCAGTACCCACAACGTTGCTGCATAGAGGGTCGCTATCGCACGCCTTGTAATAAATCGGTAGATTCCCATCTGTGCCCGTAGGAAGTAAATTAAAACACGTTCCCGATTGCCCAATGTATTCTTTGCCACAGGGTCACGTGAATGCTGTAGACAATGCATGTCTCGCACCTGCTGCATGTGTTGACATGCGCAGTATTGCACCTAGACCTACCAGCCCCATGCTTCGCCACGCGCTTACTTAGGCTGCCGAAAATGCAGGGCGCAGAAAAAACAGGCCTTAGGGCGCTTCTCGGCGCCACCTCTCTAAGATTGTGTGAGACGCCATATAAATATGGCATAACAACCACTTGCTCCCTCTCGTGACGCCTGGTCATCTGGTCGGGCAAAGAAGGTGGGTTTGCTCTCCTCCCTGTTGCCATCGTTTCACAAGAAGGCTAGCGATGTCATTGCTAAGCATTTCAAGGTGGTGAACGAGCAGCCACCCAGAGTGAGAAGGAATGCACTAAAGTTTGTAAAGTGGCTGAACCTCGAGTCATTGGAGAAATCCGCCAGGAATAGTAAGGGCTATGTGCTTTCTGCCATCTTTACGCTAAAAACACACAAGTCAGAATACCCCATGCGAACTTTATCACGGAAACAGGTTTGTGGCAGAAATTAATCGGGAGGTTCTTACAACGAGCCCTAAAGTCCTCGACCACTTCTGATCCTTTCGTCATTGACTGTTCCAGGGAAGTGATTGATGTATGGAAGTTGGCAGATTTGACAGCTAAATCGGCATTCTAGGTGAACATAGAGCAGCTCTATTACTCCGTCCCCCATCAAGAACTGTTTGTGGCGGTTCAGGATCGTGTCGAATGCAACGGTGAGATGGCCTTTCAAAGTAGCTGCGGCCTGTCGACGAACAGTTTCATGGAACTTTTAAGGATTTTATCTTCAGTCTACCTTTGTTGATTTCGACAGCAAAATGTTTATGCAGGAAAATGGATTATGCATCGGAGCCGGAGTGGCGCCTAGTTTATGTAACATATATCTAACGAAATTTGACGGCACTGGGTGCGCAATTTTAAACGATGACCGAGTCTCCCGTATCTTCAGGTACATAGACGACATCGTTATTCCTTGAAATATTGGACCGAATAACAGCCTCACCAGTGACATTCGGGACATACTGCAGGTGTTTCAGTCCAGCTCCAGTAATCTATGTTTTACTCAAGAAGAACCACTTGATAATTCAAACAGGTTTTTAGATTTCTCACAAACTTTTTGTCCTATCATCATATCTGCTGGATATGATGATGGGACAGCGTCTTTTTAGTATTGGGACTAAACAGACGCTCCTCCCGTAGGAGCCTTCCCTATCGAAGCTCGTTAAGGGAGCTATTGTGAACCTTTGCATTTCCAATGCATTGGAAAAGAGTTGTAGGCATCAAATGCTAAGCACTTTTCACCAGGAGGTTGAGAGGTTGTTGAATGCACGTTCCTTTGAGGTTGTCACTGAGGCGGTGGCGGATATCCTACGCAAGAAAAAGAAAGAGCTTTCCAGACAACGTCAGAAGTGTGAAGAGAGGAAGGAAGTGGTTGTTATGCCATACTAACATGGTGTCTCACACAGTCTTAAGAAGCTGCCGGCGAGAAACGCCGTATGGCTTGTTTTTTCTGCGCCCTGCATTTGGGCAACTTATGTAAGCGCGTGGTGAAGCATGGGGCTAGTAGGTCTAGGTACAATCCTGCGCATGTCAACACATGCAGCAGGTGCGAGAAGTGCATTGTCTAGAGCATTCCCGTGACCTGTGCCAAAGAATATATTGGGCAATCGGGAAGGTGTGTTAATGATAGGATGCTCGAGCACGCTCGGGCACACGTGGCAATCTACCGATTGATTGCAAGGCGTGCGATTGCGACCCTCTATGCAGCAATGTTGTGGTGACTGGAAGGGCTGATACACAGAAGCGGCGTGAAATTACTGAAGCCTTTATGATCCACAAACTTGGTCCTGATAAGTGTATGAGCGCGCCATCTGTGTTTTTGAATTACTAAGAGTTCCGGTATCCTGACGGTGATTCTAGCCTGTAGTGATAGGGGGGCATTCCTGTGTGATTGCTGTTTGCGTGCACGCTCAGTCGGTTTCTTGTTAGTGATTTCATCGAATTAAAGTCGGCTGATAGTCCAGCATTCTTCCTGTCCCTCTTTTCTTGTTTTGTCTCGGTTCCATCTGCTTTCTTTTGGTTCTGATGATATTCCCACCAAGAGAAATATCCAACGAGGAGCACGCGGAAAACGATCGCCATTGTACCTCAATTGGTGGAGTATCGGACGCGATATCGGAAGGTGAGGTCGCTACCGAATGCATGTTGTTTCTTTATGTGCATTGACATCACTCTAATAATGTCATAAGAATCGCATTTCAAATAATGTTCCTGATGTCTTGCTTGATTGTGACTGTCTGTGAAGAAAAGTGCTGAACGACCAGAGCGTACTTTCTGCCAATGCATGTTATTTCTTTATGTGCATTGACATCACTCTAATAATGTCATAAAAATCGCATTTCAAATAATGTTCCTGATGTCTTGCTTGATTGTGACTGTCTGTGAAGAAAAGTGCTGAACGACCAGAGCGTACTTTCTGCCAGAATTACGCGAGGGCTTTTTGATGTGTCGAAGTGCAAAACACGGCGCAATGGCCACGCTTGGCACGGCAAGTGATGTGCTTTTTCTCGGAACAGAAATGCACATTGGATCAACGTAATCAACGGAAACTAGCTGAACAGGCTTGCATGTTTAAGAGTAGCCGGTACACCGTCTAGTGTCCGAGTCGAAAGATGCAGACATGGAATCCGAAACAGTTATGCAGGGACATTGGTCAATAACTGTTAGTCTTGAAGGGAACATAATTTACTTTTCTATACTTGATTCGTGGGCTGCTATAAAACCAGGCTATATTTACGGCAATAACGCCCCTCACGTTTAAAGCACAGCTTGCAAGTGCTACGAATTCATGCCACAGCTGCACGCTTAATCCATGCGAGTGAGCACTGGTGAAAGACCTTTCACCTCATTTGCTTGTAACTGCCTGTATTTTTGAATAATGATTAGTGCACTGGCATTCCCACGTTTGTAATTTTTCGCAAGCACGCGGTAGAATCATTCGTTGTAAGAATGAACATTTATACACATCAATGGAGCAAGTCTCCATCTTCCGCCACGTCTCGCTATGTGCAGCGCCAAAAGGAGGGCCACCAACAGTGGCATCCTTGATCTGCACCATGGAGAGCGATGGCGCACTGGTTGTGCCACCTGACGGAGTCTGCAACTTCATCCTCTATGACTCGCTCGGAGCCCCCCTTCGACAGACTGGGTCAACCGGCCACGGGAGATTTCAAGGAATTCCAAACCTTGGCGGCCAAGGGGCGCTTGACGCAATATGGCGTCTCTATAAACCCTTTGTAAGTTGATGTTGACCTCACAGCTAACATGCAAATAGCTTCTGACAGAACAAAAAAAAAGCGCAAGTATACCCAATATTCCTGGATGTCAGTGATATTTAACAGTTTAATCGAAGATGAACCATAAATTTCGGAGTATGGTGTTGCAGCGTTTGCTTTGTAAATTCGTGCGCCTTACTGAAAAAATATGATTTCATATATTCCTCGCGCAATACACTCGTTCTTGGCCAAACCGTTATGCAGTTGCAACTAACGACAGAGCTAGATATCAGTGCGCAAGCTGATAGGCCCGCCCTGAACGCTGCGTGAAAAAAAAATCACAAAAAGCTCATTCAGTTGTAAGCTCCTATTTATCGAACGGGCTTAGGGTCGACATAAAGCCTTAGCACATGTCGCCCTTTGGAAAGAGCGACTACCGGAGAATAAACTTGCTAGTAGCAGCCGGTAAACTGTACCTACTCCTCGGGCCACTTAATATTTTTGTTTAATTAGGCTGTAAATTTTAACAGAAATTTAGCGCTTTTGCCATTATTGACAAGCAATTTGTTACCAGAAGCAGTTTTTTTTTGTGTGTGTTGAATAAATTTGTGAATTTTAGTAGCAGGGGAAGATCGCGTCTGTCTTGACTAGGTGAGATGCAAAGCTGAAGTTAGGCAGTGTATTCGCATGTTCACTAGTCATACTACAGACAGTAGACAATGTGTCAACGCTGCGCAGTGATACAGTGCTCGGCTCGGGAACCGAAAGTGGCGAGTTCGACATCTACTGACCGAACTTTTTTTTTTCATGCGACCTTTTTTTCTCTAATGACGGTTTTTGCTTTACCATCTCTAACATTATTTATGTGTGGCAGTGTTACGGTTTTGCTATCACTCAAGCGTCGCCAGCGCGAAGTCGGTGACGGGAATGACAGCGGGTTCGTCCGTTCCGTACGCAAGTAGAAACAGTGAAGAGATCGGAGACGTGTTTGGACAAAACAACAGCTTTAATTTAGCTATTGCGGCACGAGCACACTAAATACAACACTTCAGAAAAAACTAACAATAAACAAATAGAATCCAACAATAAGCGGACAAAATACACAAGATGAATTGACGCTAAACAGACAATGGAATCAAATTAACAATAAAGACGTGAAAGTTCGATTATATAAACAGGTGAAGGCATACGTGTGATGACCGGCAGCGTTGCGTGCACGACGATCGGATGCGAGAAGTCCCGAAGATATCTGGCACGACTCCAATGTCGGCGGGTCCGAGTTGGAACGCCGATGTTTCTGGGAGTTAGTGCTTGAAGGAGATCTCGGGCAGGTTGAGCTAACCTGAGATTGAAGTCCCGATGCCTACGTTGCAGACGTGTCTCAACTAGGCGAACGGCTAAGTTTAGGTGGCCAGCCGATACAAAGCGCACACGAAAAACTTCTAGGAGAGATACTCGTTGATCTACTTCTACTCCATGTTTGTCAAGCAACTAGACTGATTAGCAGGGCGATATCCTGCGCTTAAATCTTCTTCGTGTCGCCTCACTCTCTTCCCGCGGGGGAAAAGGGGAACCATCAACATGGGTCCAATCATGCGCATTCCCTTGTCGCAAAGTCCGCCCTCAAAATATTTAGGACGCCCCTTTTTAACTAGGAGAGGGTTCTCTAATAATCAAGAGAGACAACCTGTTTGCGGTGACTGCGTAGGCGGCTCGTGCACGTGCAGCTCTTTCCGTGGGAACGCATCTTGCCTCCATTCTTATGCCGAGCGTCTTGCAGCCCAAAAAGTTCGGGGCACACTGCGGCTTTCCGTGTACCTGCCGTCGCCTCGGTATTCAACAAAGAGCCAACTTCGGCAGCGACAATCCCTTCCGCTGCTCTTCGCGGCTCTACGAAAAACAAGTCCCTGACGTCCAAGACGGTGCGCCGGTCAGCAGGTTCGGGTGCGGCGCGCGTTAAAGCATGACGAGGGGTCGAAAAAGTGGCATTCCGTGACAGGCAGCTAGACACGATGGTTCTGACGCCGTAGAGCCGTTTTGCACTCCGTTATTGTCCAACATCCATCATACGCCAGCATCAACCACACGCCAGCATCCACCATATTCCAGCACCATAATGCAACGTAATGATGGATGGTGCAATCTACCATTAATACGGTGGACATACTTAAGTGTGGACATATTTTCAATCAGGGTTATATGGAGTCGCAGTTAGGTGACGTGACAAATATCAGCGATTTCTGAAGTCGTGATGGCTTTATGCGATGACGTTGTCACGTTATTTCTTGCAACACTCCTTTTATGGCAGCGGACTCGGGAGTCAGATGGTCAATTTCCGCGTCTAATGATGCATCTGAAGCCTTCGCCTTAAGAGAAAGGAGCTGCGAAAAAAGATGCCATTTACTATAGTTTTGAAGAGGGCTGAGCTGTGCCTATGACCGATATTTATGCTGCTGCAGCTCAGCGATCTTCTTGCTCTTTCTTGTGAACAGCCTTTTGGCTTCTTGCATAGCAGCCGAAAGCATTAAGCATCCCAGTGATCATAGGTCTGCTTAATAAAGCAATGTTTCATTACAATATCCGCACAAACTGCGTCTCATTGGTATCCTGAAGACTACCAAAACCATTAGTGGTATAATACCTGCTGAGCAGCGAATTGTATTTGACATTCCAAGTGCCAGCGAAACAGTGTCTTTAGTCGTGTAATTTTCGTGCTCTAAATGTCGACATCGGTAACCAACATGCCCAGTATTCCGTCCTTTCGAAGAATTTGATTTGTATCATTAATATCAATAGCACAGCAGGTGTAACAATGTCGTCGTATTCTACTATATAGCTTTTGTTTTAATGCCTATATGCAAATCTCTCAACTCTTATCGTTCTGCTATGAACGTTGTATTCTCTGAAAGAACATGAGCTTTGCCATGTTGGTATTCTATCTTAACACCTATAGCGCACAGAAAGGACAGGCAACACAGAGGTACGGACGCGGATACAGCGCTAACCTCCAACAATTGATTTCCTTACGAAGCAGTCAGGCAAAAAAATATAGGAAACAGCAAGCAACGCACGCAGGCGCATATGTACGAGATTAGATTTTTTTTTAAATATCCAAGACGCACGTGAAATATGTTGCAGCCAACGATAACATGAGAGTATAATAAAGATATATTCACAAGATTACCAGGCCATGTTGAAAGAACCGCCCTTCTCAAGTCAGCCCTTCCTATCGCTTTAAAAAAAATCTAATTCTTTTCGTGTCAGCTCGATTAAAGGCGCGCTCACGCACATGTCCCCCAAGCTTGCGTTCTTCGCCAACTCAATAATTTCCCGTGTTTTCTGCACTGAGCTTCTCACTTTGACACTGCACTGTGTATTCATAGGGACGCACCCGCAGTTTCTGCATTAAATAGCCAGGTGACCGGCACTTTCAGTGAGCACGTTATTTGCGTGCTCACACAGCCCATCATTCTCGCACATTCCTGTTCATTCGATGTATTCTTTTTGCCACACGTCCACGGAAGCTCATACTCGACGTTATTCTCGCGCTGAATAAAGCAATCGTTGTGTTTTTTCTGGCAAGTGGCTTCTCGGAACCGCAGTAGCTAGCCTTGCACAGGTTGGACAGCTTGTTTGGTGCTGAGAAGATAACTTGGACGTTTGCGTTGTTGCTAACCTTCGGCCTGTGCGAGACATCGTTTGTGTATGGAATGACTGCGCATTTCTGCTACAGTCCCTCTCTTTCCGTTAAAACGGACTCTTCAACCTCGTCGCCTCGCTTTGCCCCCCGTCAAGTTCAATGATGAATGTCTCGAACCACGTGCGACTTTTTAGATTTCAAAAAAATAGGTATGCCATCAGTTGCCACGCACTACAAATTTGTAATATAAACACCTGCCCTCAAGTCAATAATTAAAAGGTCGATTAACGAATTGTTGGTAATTTATTGCAGCAGTGACATGTTAACTGCGGCAAAAGTATTTCCGCCTCGACGTGGAGTTCGTGGGCGCGAAAAACGACAGCAGCCTTACTGTCGTAGGATTTTTATAAAAAATTGTATTGCTTAGAAAAGCACCCTCTCGCACTCTCTCGATCCAATATATATATATATATATATATATATATATATATATATATATATATATATATATATATATATATATATATATATATATATATATATATATATATATATATATATATATATATATATACATAGGAACAAAAGAGAGTACGACGCACGTTGGTTTTGCACGGTATATTTTCTGACGTTTCGGCTGGTGGACCAGCCTTTGACAAAGGCTGGTCCACCAGCCGAAACGTCAGAAAATATACCGTGCAAAACCAACGTGCGTCGTACTCTCTTTTGTTCCTTATTCTACCGGGGCCAGCGTTGTTTCCTTGTGGCAACTATATATATATATATATATATATATATATATATATATATATATATATATATATATATATATGAGTTGTAATTCTTGCGTGGTAAGGTATGCCATCATTCAGGGAAATGTTTGTCTTTCCAGGGACGTATTCGACTTTCTAACACTCCTGAAGAGTCCGACAGCTACAGCGTGGTCGAAGGAAAAACTCTGGGACCACAACATCTACCACTGGGGTATCCTGAGCATTCGTAAAACCATCATGGCAATGCCAGGATATTTTGGAAATGCGACCGTGGCCTTGAAGGTCAGTATATCACGTTTATATCGCTGCTTTTCCAGTGCAAGCTGCATTAAAACAGCGGCCCGGGCTTAATGCTGATATCGTTCACCACAGCCGCCTTCCATCGGAGCTACAGCTTACAATGAAAACGAAACAGGGTTTCGATCGGAAGCGTAGCCAGGCATTCTGTGGTTGTCAAGAGTTTTACCTCATCGCTATGAAAGTGCTTAGGAAAGCGCCGTATGTAGGCTTGCTCTAATTCGGAGAGCAAGCGTGTTGTCAGCTGTGGGAATACCAATAACGTGACAGAATCGCAGAATCGCACCAGACGTAACGAGCCTAAAGCTGCCACGCGATAAAGAAAAGGCTCAGTCATAATTTTTTAGCGTGATAACGTTAAAGAGCTCGTTTCGCAGAAATTCCGCCGTTGGTGTTGGTGTGTACGTCGTTAGTTGTGAGCGAAAAATCATCATCTTGATAATATGTGGGGTTTGACGTCCCAAACCCACCATATGATTATAACAGACGCCGTAATGAAGGGTTCCAGAAATTTCAGCGATCTGGTGTTCTTTAACGTGCACTCACATCGCACAGTACACGTGCCTCTACCATTTCGCCTCCATCAAAATGCGACCTCCGCGGCCGGGATCGAACCCGCGACCTTTGGGTCAGCAGCCGAGCACCGAAACCACTGTTACACCAAGGCAGACAAAATCGTCATCTTGTCCATGACCGAAAAATCAAGAAAGATGCAAATAAAACAAATAATAATTACACCATCTCCCACTATAGGGAACCATGAGGGGATGCGAAGCAGCATTGGGGGTGCACACCAAGTTTCCGTTTACGTTCACTCGGCCGTCGAAGCCAAGCGTCGGCGTCGAGCTACCGCTTCCGCTACAGAGAGACAACGCGAGTCTGCGGCGAGGGTAGCGAGGCTTTCGAGACAACTGCAGCGTCCGGGAACCGACGTAGCGACCGCACAATTCAGGCGAGACTTCCTCGAGTGAGCGCACGCGCTTATATGAAACGTGGGAGGGAGACGAGGTAGTGCGTTTACAGGCTGCAGTGCGGGGTTAGAAGAGGAGAGAAGGTGACCGAACGCCTGCGTAAACGCCCGCCTAAAGGAGGAGAGTGCGGCAGCGCGGGGGAGGAGAAGAGAAGGCGACCGAACACCTGCGTAAAGAAGGAGAGTGGGAGAGGGAGTAGGCGCATGGGCAGTAAGGTTGGTCAGGACGCACACCACCACCGGATTGAGCTCGGCTTTGGGATGCTTCGCACCTAAAACAATCCGCTCCCGAGTGAGAATTGAACCCAGACCGTCAGCATGACATGCAAGCGTTCTATCACAAAGCCACGCTACCCTGTTAATGCAAAGTAGCCAAACTGGCGTTTGAAGGGCTACAATTCTGCTTGCACTTGGACCGTACTCATTTACGTTGTGATAAGGTTGCTGGAATAAGGTTCTGCGTGCTTAATTTTACTTCGTTATGAAATTATGCGATTAAAAGGCAGAAGAAAGGAGGTAAATTCATGATCTGACTTCATTTGTCAAATGAATTTCAACAACGGAAAACTAGTATTTCAATTTCTCTGGCATGTTTTCCTTTTATTTATCCGAAGCTTTCTATAGTGCCTTCAGTGCTGGCGGGCATGTATGCAACTGCGCGGGCGAAAGAAGGTTTCCTCAAGGTGCTTAATAGCTCACATTTTTCCAAATGCTTAATAAGTTCATGAACGTGCTAATCAATGATTTCTTCGTCTCATCGACTCATACACATTGGCGTTCGCAATGCTGCAGCGGGAACACATCAGACCGTTGGGCACAGGTTTACGTACCACTTCGGCCACAGCATGACTTCGCTTAAGTTGTTTTACCATCAAATCAAAACTTAACTAAAAGGAAGAGCCTGCAAACCCTCTATGGGGCCGATTGTCACCCCATGAGCACTCAGTCTACCCTCCAACTGCGAAACAAAAATCGCAGTTTCACCGCGTGGGTCAAGCAATGAATGCGACAGCAACAAATGGTGATATTATAGGAACTGACGCTGGCAGCTAACTTTTTTAATCCGATGTCACGGAACTCTACAAAACGCTGGTTTAAGAGAAGACGGCCGCTGCAGGGACACTCATTGCGCATTTTCTTCGCGTGGAGAGTACAGCCCGTAGAAGGGTTATGCCAGCCGCCCGCTGTCGGGTGCCCAGATCGCGAGATAACGCGCGCGCCTGCGACGACCGCGCTCGTAAAATCAACGGTCACTCGAGGGAACCCCCCCCCCCCCCCCCACACACACCCACACACACTCGTTAAATACGAGTGGGGCGTTTTCTCTCTGCTTGAGAATTCGGTGGCCGGTCTAACAGGCGGGGGGGGATCTTATCGCACACGCCTCGGTTTTCATCTCCGCTTCAGCCGCGTTCGTCACCCCCGCTCGCGTGCTATTACCCGCGGGTAGAACATACGATGTGTTGGGGGATCTTGTCACTTTCGACTTTATGCGCGACATGACGGCGATGGCAAGAGCGACGGCGACGGCAAGAACCCGTCGAGACTTTCCATATAATTGCTATCGAAATAAAAAACAAAAACAAAAAAAGAAACGCGAGAAGAGAGTCGTTGCAAGTTCCGAAATGGCACTGCGTAATACTGCAGATTGGGCCCATCGGCGAGCGTAAGCGATAGCGAAGTGGTGCCGTCATGGGATTATCACGGCCTTGTGAACTACGCTTTTTGACTACCCTGCTATGCTGTGTGTGTGCATTTTCTGTCGGCAGCCTTACTGCGTTCTCGTCGCCGGACGTGAAATGCGTGGTTCGACGTCAGTGCAACATGCCACACTGCGAATACGATGGTGTTGCAATGGCCCGGTGACTCAAGCGAGCGTACCGCTGCGTATAATCAAGCAGCTGGTGGGCGCGCCGCTGATTTTTCGATAGCGTTAAAAAGGGACAATTTCACACATCACATGATTAATATTCTGAAATTCTTCAAAGAAAGAGGACAAGGCCTGGCTTTTACGTGTGAAGGCCCTGTGGAAGGGGCTATTAAGTTTCTCGATTTATCTCTGACTTTTTATGAGGACCACGTTTGTTGAGAGTTTCCCCCAGGTCCCGGAAAGCCTTGCTCTGCTATTCCTCCAGTCATTCCAAAATTGTAAAATCTGGCATAGCTGTTAACACCATTTTTTTCTGCCATAACAAAGTCTTGTGTCCAAAAAATGTCCTCCAGCCTTTTATCTCAAGTTCGACGTCTGAAACATTGCAGCCTTCCCCCGTGATGCCATTGTTTCCGCATCACTAAAAGTTTTGAACATAGCTCAAAATGTTCAAGCGGAACCACGTAATTCAAAATCCGGAATGGGTAAGAGGCTAGCGGTGATTCCGCATATTCATGGTATTTCTTACCGTATAAAAAAAGATTGCCGAGAAGTTGAACGTTGATGTTTAATTTTCCGCCGAAAATAAGCTCAACAGCCTTTGTGCCAGAATTGATAAGTTCTCCTCGAGTGTGACTATGTCGTCTAGCGGAACGTGCACCGTCAAGCACCGCATGCCAATTGTCCCTTGCAAAAACAATATCATTTATTTCATTCCGCTTTCATGTGGTTAGGATTAGGTGGGGCAAACGGGGCGCTGCCTCAACATTCGCCTGCGTGAGCACCATATCTCTTTAAAGGGTGCGCCGTTCTCCTGCTTGTCCACCCACTGGTCCGCCTGTGGTTGCATTCCAGAATTCTGCCGCACGACCACTGTTTCTAGATACACGGATTCTCGCATAAGAGAGATAGCTGAAGGCTTCGCTATCTGCAAAAATGGTGACGCCTGTGTTAGCGCACCGTGGATTGCGTTACTTGATTGCGAGTTCACGTAACTGGAGAAGACGTAATGATGTTACAAGTGTATTCTTTCGTCATGTGGATAGGTTGCGTGCGCATGTTTTGTTCTTTCTTCTATCTTTTCTTTATCGATTTCACTTGAATAAAGCAATCCTTTGTCAGTGAGCACTCGTGTTGTAAAGTCTTTCTGTGCCCTACGTATTTTGCGCTGTTTCAATATGAACGCAAACCAACTACCCAACTCTCCCTTTTGACGGCATTATCACACAACTGCAATACACCAACACTTTTATTATACATAATTAGAGCAGCTATGTTTGCAAAATTTCCATACCAGCATGTGTCATCTGCAACTTAAAAAGTTGTTCATCTTTAATTCCTTATTTCATGGCTTACGCATAATTACCTCACTGAAATGATTCCCAGTACCATGGTTGCAAATGGAACTTAAATTAGGCAATCACATGTCTCAAATTAAAAATTTCCTATAAATAGTGGCTGGTGGCTGGGCCATATTGGATCCTAGGGCTTGGTATGCCATGAGGTCGAATAGAATTTGACCATGAGTGTGTAGAACCAGTAAAGCAGTCATGACTTAAGTTCATAGTTTTAAAAGCGTGACTAAAAAACAACACACAGAGAAATATACATGAAGAGAACAGGGTGACGCAGTACTAGCAACTCAAGTTGAACACGTGTATGGCTTTTTTTAGTCACGTTGGTACTCGTTCTGTGACTGCGTGATCCTTTATACTTGTAATTTTTTCGTACTTAGTTCTTATATCTTTTCGTGGATTCCATTACACTTCAGTTGCTAGTAGGGTATGGTCCTGTGGCTTTCCTTTTTATTTCTGTGGGTTGTGGGCTTTTTTTTCGGCGAATTCTCTAAATCTTAATACATATGAACTTGCACAACTAACCATTTTAGGATTTGGATTGCTGAATAAAGCCGGTTTCACTCAGCGTCGTTAAAACGATGCGCAATTTTCAAATGGGCACGCTATTGGAAAAGGTGGTATGCATGCATATTTGCCCGAATGCTTTAAGATATGCGAAATGTTTGAGTTAGTGTACGGGGAGTGACAGGGTAGTGTTCCCGCAATACACTGTCTGGTACACAAACAACTGGGCAAGCAACACTTCTTGCATTGCCAGAAATATCTTCCTGAAAATAATACAAAAGAAGTTCATTAAGCTTTCCCTAACCAGAAAAATGAATGTCTTGGCAAAGACTCAACGGTGACCATACTATTGCAGTCTTCTTAACAAAACAAGAAACAAAAGTGAGACGCTGATAAGTAGTTCTTTGAACTTTTCACTAAATGTTCACAGGCGGAAAAATACACGACAGTAAAGAAATGCGAAAAACACCAGAAGCGTAGTTTTCTCCTGTGTACAGCCATTCGGGCAGTTTTCGCTGGCAGTGGAGTTAGAATATTAGTGTAAAGGGGTGCAAATATTCACACGACTAACAATGTAATTAAACGCAGTTCAGTGTAGGCGTAATTGCTTGAGGTCCGTGCACTTAGCTTTAGGTGCATGTTAAACAGCCCCAGGTGGTCGAAATTTCCAAAGACCTCCACTAAGGCGTCTTTCATAATCCTATGATGGTTTTGGTACATTAAGCACCAACACTTTTACACG
This sequence comes from Rhipicephalus appendiculatus, assembly GCA_030522465.1. NCBI lineage: Eukaryota > Metazoa > Arthropoda > Arachnida > Ixodida > Ixodidae > Rhipicephalus > Rhipicephalus appendiculatus. The sequence goes on from JALIZH010018492.1 coordinate 51,864, forward strand.
CGTGAAACATTAGCTTCTTGATGAACGCTGCTGTTCTGTTTCATTGGGCGACTACATATCGATGCATGGCAAAAGTAGAGAGCGCACTTCTAATAAGGACAAAAGAAGACCTGGACACAGTATCAGCGTTTTTACATTGTCAGAATTTGTCAACAGTCAGAATATTTTGTACTGATCATAAGCACTATGGGAACATAATGTAATACGAATTAAAGAGAGGGAAGGAACAAGGTGATTCAAGAACGAGGTTCAGCAGATTGAATTGACTCAAATCAATGCGATTACGTTAAGCCTTGCACAAGTGACGCATCTCCTAAATGCTATAAATATGCACATATAACCTTGGCAAGTTCCAGTGCTGATATGTGACTAGCGATGTGACAATACCATAGAATTCATGGGCTTCACAAAACGCACTGTTACTAAGCACATGTCTTGCACATCATATGGCCATCATTGTCTCTTTAACATGATTTATCCTTTTAGCAAAATGAATACAAGCTCATGATGTTAATGTAACTTGATATGTAATTTAATTTTCTTGCGTAGGAGACGGAAAAGTGCAGAATGCAATTATTGTTGTCCAAAAGTCTTCTTACTTGCTCATATTAAGCTCATGAGAACACAATAAATAGAAAACAAATTTGGCATTAATGCATATTGCAGCACATGAGAACGTGATAAAAGCGGCCTTTTTGTGGTTGTTGTTGCTTAAGTGTATATATCCTGTAAGCACTCCTTCATTCATGCATCATCGCAAGCAAGAAAATTATGTCGTACAAACATTCTTTTTTAAGGCACACTCGCTTGAATTGGCTTGCCGTGCGAAGCTCGTGCGATATTCCCAGGAGCTTCAAAACAAGCATCACACATTGTTATCTCAGCCTAATAACTTTTTGTTTTTCGGTTTTTATTGCACCTTTTTCGCGACGCAATGTGCAGAACGGCACCTACTGCTGCCCGAGTGACGTAAGGACGCGCAAACATAAGTATTACGTACTATTTGTGTTCCTGAATGTGCCGGGAACGCTGTGCGCCCATCAGCTGCTTGCTTATATTGCCACGCGCTATTCTTATTTTCACTTTTGCTGTATTCGGTTTTCGCCCACAGAGACCGTCAGCAAAGCTCAGCTCAAACCGCGCCTTATTGTTCTAGAACCTTCGCGATTATTGTAGATCGTTTTGTTACGATTGCACGCAAGACGCGACCACTCGAGATTATTCCAGAGCTTGCGCGATGACCTGTGATAAGGCTAGAATGTTCGAGGCGTGATGCATAAAAGCCGGCGCGCTCCAACGATGTTCAGTTCATCGACGGCCGACGCTCTGTTCGCCGCTATCAGTGCCAGCGTGTATTGCTGTAATCTGACTTTCAGTTTACCGGCCACAAGTTCGGCCTAATAAACAGTTTCATCTTGAACATACCGACTGCTGCTTGGTTCAACGTCACGACCACGTGACATCTGGTGGAGGTGCGGGGTAGGTGTCTTCGTCACGATTTGGGCTGGGTTCACGGCTTGACGGGGGCGTGCGGTACATGAAAGAGGCAGCACCTCCACCAGATGTCACGTGGTCGTGATGTTGAACCAAGCAGCAGTCGGAATGTTCAAGATGAAACTGTTTATTAGGCCGACCTTGAGGCCGGTAAACTGACAGGCACGATGACGACAGGCACGATGACGGCCGCTGTGTCCCCTGCACCGATCGTTATCCAGCCACCGAGAGAGCCACCCATTTTCCATGGATCGCCAAGTGAGGACCCCGAGACCTGGCTAGAAACATACGAACGAGTCGCGACTTTCAACAACTGGGACTCCGACGAAAAACTGCGCCGCGCATACTTCTACCTGGAAGACGCAGCAAGGACCTGGTTCGAGAACCCGGAGTCCACACTTCGAACATGGGACCTTCTTCGCAGCGCTTTCCTGGAGACGATCGCGAGCGTCGTCCGAAAAGAAAGGGCCGCAGCCTTGCTGGAGACGCGGAGCCAACTTCCGATTGAAAGCGTGGCCATCCTCGCAGAGGAAATGACACGACTGTTTCGCCACGCTGACCCTGCTATGCCCGAGGACAAGAAAGTCGGCTTCCTGATGCGAGGAGTAAATCAAGAGCTCTTCGCTGGGCTTATGCGGAACCCACCAAGCAGTGTCCAGGAATTCGTCTCCGAGGCAACGACGATTGAAAAGACCCTGGAGATGCGCACCCGACAATTCAATCGCCGCTCGACGCCAGGGTATGCAGACGTTCATTCCCTCTGCTCCGACGACCTGCGCGAAACGATCCGAGCGATCATGCGCGAGGAACTGCGCAAGCTTTTACCCTCGCCACAGCCTCAAGTGGACTCGATCACCGACATCGTTCGTGACGAAGTCCAGCAAGCGTTGGGAGTCTCCGAACCCCCCGCAGCCACATCCAGAGGCTATGACCTACGCTGCTGCAGTCCGCCGTCCTGTTCCCGTTCCGCGACATCATCAAGTCACCGCATCGCCGGAGTTCCGTCGCCAGACGCCGCCGCCGCCACCACGACCGACGCCCTACCGTCCCCCCTGTCGGCCAGCGCTACGCGCCAAGGAAAACCGACGTCTGGCGCGCCCCTGACAACCGCCCGCTCTGCTACCATTGTGGGGAGGCCGGCCACACTTACCGCCGCTGCCAGTACCGGCAGATGGGGCTGCGCGGTTTCGCCGTCAACGCGCCGTGTCCGCAGCGGGGTGAACGACCTCGCTACATCGCCGACTACATTACCGGAACACAGTGGCAACAACAACGACCGTCATCCGCTTCACCGTCACCCGGCCGCTACATGTCACCGCACACCGCCGGCAGTACACTGGCCCAAACCGGGGCCGGTCGCCTAGCCCGTATCAGGGAAACTAAGGGCAGCAACCGATGGAGGTGCGGTTGCTGTACGACGAAATGCCGAAGATCCTCCGCGGCCGCCGACGACGACAACGCGACAATACCTACAGAACACTACGCGAAGCAGACGAAGCCCTGCCGACGAAACGTCGTGGACCGACGAAGACGGGACGGCGCAAGATGCAAGCAGAGCAACATTTCGGCGCAGCCGTGATCCGACGCCGCGACCCAACCGCAACGCACGACGACGAACCAGTGACCTCGACGTAATATTCGACGGCCACAACGTCACCGCCCTCGTCGACACTGGAGCCGACTATTCCGTCGTCAGGGGCCCTTTCGCGGCGAAGTTGAAGAAAGTGAAGACTGCTTGGCAAGGCCCTGAAATCCGGACCGCTGGCGGTCATCTAATAACGCCGGCCGGTGTTTGCACGGCGAGAGTCTCCATCAATAACAGGACTTATCCTGCGAGCTTTGTAATCCTACAAAACTGCTCCAGGGATGTGATACTTGGAATGGACTTTCTAAGTGACCACGGCGCCGTCATCGACCTAAGATCTGAGTCGATAACACTAACTTCAGAAAAAGCTCTGCCTACCCAGACGACGCCGGGGAACCATGCATTGAGCGTGATAGAAGAGCACGTCACCATTCCGCCTCTCTCCAGCATCATAATTTCCGTCGGCACCGAAAAGCCCGCAGACTTCGAAGGCGTCATCGAGGGCGATCAGCACCTGCTTGTTAACCGTCAGATTTGCGTCGCAAGAGGCATCGCCGAGTTGCGTGATGGCAAAGCAAAGGTACTGCTGACAAACTTCAGCCACGAATATAGGCACGTTAACATTGGTACGACGGTCGCCCACATCGAGAAATTCATGGACACCAGCCACGCTTTCGCCCTCTCCGATGCTACCGAACCTGCTTCGACGAATCGAGGTCCCAAACCAGATTTCGACGTCAACCCGAACCTTCCGAAGGTCAAGCAAGACCAGCTAAAGGCCCTGCTCCTGCGATTCGAAGACTGCTTCTCGGCGTCGTCAAGAATTCGACAGACCCCAGTCGCGAAACATCGCATCATTACAGAGGAAAGTGCTCGACCAGTTCGACAGAGCCCGTACCGAGTATCGACGCGCGAACGCGAGGCCGTGAAGAAACAAGTCGACGAAATGCTACGCGACGACATAATCCAGCCGTCCAAGAGTCCCTGGGCGTCTCCCGTGGTTTTGGTGAAGAAGGACGGCACGCTACGTTTCTGCGTCGACTACCGTCGCCTGAACAAGATCACGAAGAAGGACTTGTACCCCCTCCCACGGATAGACGACGCCCTGGATCGACTCCACAACGCAAAGTACTTTTCGTCGATGGACCTCAAGAGAGGCTACTGGCAAATCGAGGTCGACGAGAGAGACCGAGAGAAGACTGCCTTTATCACACCAGACGGCCTCTTCGAGTTAAAGATAATGCCCTTCGGTCTTTGCTCGGCGCCTGCGACGTTCCAACGTGTAATGGATACCGTACTGGCAGGCTTGAAGTGGCAGACTTGTCTTGTGTACTTGGACCGACGTCGTTGTGTTTTCCTCAAACTTCGACGAACACCTCCGGCGCCTTGAAGCTGTACTTCAAGCAATAAAGACCTCCGGACTCACCCTGAAGCCACAAAAGTGCCGCTTCGCCTACGAGGAGCTCTTGTTCTTGGGCCACGTGATAAGCAAGTCCGGAGTACGCCCCGACCCGCAGAAGACAGCCGCCATCGCTACATTCCCGCCACCCGCCGATAAGAAGGCCATGCGTCGATTTCTCGGCCTGTGTGCCTATTACCGGCGGTTCGTTAAAAACTTCGCCCGCATCGCCGAGCCTCTCACTAACCTCACCAGGACCGACGTCGAGTTCAAGTGGGAAACGCCGCAAGAGGAAGCATTTCAGGAACTAAAACGACGCCTGCAGACGCCTCCGTTACTTGCGCATTTCGACGAACACGCCGAAACAGAAGTACACACGGACGCAAGCAGTGTAGGACTCGGCGCCGTTCTTGTGCAGAGGACTGACGGACTGGAAAGGGTCGTTAGTTATGCTAGAAGGTCGCTATCAAAGGCAGAGGCCAACTACTCCAGAACAGAAAAGGAGTGCATTGCCATCATCTGGGCTACATCCAAGTTTCGCCCCTACCTTTACGGCAGACCCTTCAAAGTTGTGAGTGACCACCACGCCTTGTGTTGGCTAGCTAACTTGAAAGACCCTTCTGGTCGCCTTCACGGTGGAGCCTGAGACTCCAAGAATTCGACATTACCGTCGTTTACAAGTCCGGGCGAAAACACTCCGACGCCGACTGCTTATCTCGCGCCCCCCGTCGACCCGCCGCCTCAGGACGACCAGGAGGATGACTTCTTCTTGGGAACCATAAGTGCCGACGACTTCGCCGAACGACAGCGAGCCGACCCGGAACTCAGAGGCCTTGTGGAGTACCTTGAAGGCAAGACCGCGATTGTTCCGAAGGCATTCAAGCGAGCAGTCGCTTCGTTTTTCTTGCGAAGCGGCGTTCTCATAAAGAAGAATTTCTCGCCACTTCGAGCCAACTACCTTCTCATAGTGCCTTCAGCATTGCGACCAGAAGTACTCCAGGCACTACACGACGACCCGACGGCTGGACACCACGGACTTTCTCGTACGCTCGCAAGAGTACAGGAAAAGTACTACTGGCCGCGCCTTTCCGCCGACGTCGCCCGCTACGTAGGGACGTGCCGAGACTGTCAAGCGACGGAAGACACCGCCAACAAGACCAGCAGGCTTCCTTCAGCCGATCGAGCCTCCTCGGCGACCGTTCCAGCAGATCGGGATGGACCTTCTGGGGCCGTTCCCAACGTCGACTTGCGTAAATAAATGGATCGTCGTAGCCACCGACTACCTCACCCGCTACGCCGAAACAAAAGCCCTGCCCAAAGGCAGTGCCGCCGAGGTAGCCAAGTTCTTCGTTGAAAACATCGTCCTCCGACACGGCGCCCCAGAGGTTCTCATCACCGACAGAGGTACGGCCTTTACGGCTGACCTAACCCAGGCGATTTTGGGATACAGGCACACAAGTCACCGCCGGACCACCGCGTACCACCCACAGACCAACGGCCTGACCGAGCGTCTAAATAAGACCATCGCCGACATGCTGGCCATGTACGTCGACGTCGAACACAAGACGTGGGACGCCATCCTTCCGTACGTGACCTTCGCGTACAACACGGCCGTACAAGAAACGACGCAGTTGACGCCATACAAGTTGGTCTACGGACGGAGCCCGGCAACGACGCTCGACGCCATGTTACCAAACGTGACCGACAAGGAAAACATCGACGTGAACACCTACCTACAGCGCGCCGAAGAAGCACGACAGCTCGCCCGCCTACGGATCAAAAACCAGCAGAGGACTGACAGTCGCCGCTACAACCTTCGACGACGCCACACGGAATACCAACCCGGTGACCGTGTATGGGTGTGGACGGCCAATACGCCGACGGGGACTCAGTGAGAAGCTTCTTCGGCGATACTTCGGGCCGTACAAGGTGCTTCGACGTCTCGGTGCTCTGGACTACGAGGTCGTCCCGGACGGCATCACGAACTCTCAACGGCGCCGTGCGCGACCTGAAGTCGTCCATGTCGTGCGCCTCAAGCCGTATTACGCGTGTTAGCAAACCCGAGGACTGCACTTATAGCTGAATTATTGTGCGTTCTTTCTTTATTGTTGTGATTTATTGTTGCATGCATTTTCCCCCGTGTTCTGTTTTAAGCATCGGGACGATGCCTTTTCAGAGGGGGGGCATTGCCACGCGCTATTCTTATTTTCACTTTTGTTGTATTCGGTTTTCGCCCACAGAGACCGTCAGCAAAGCTCAGCTCAAACCGCGCCTTATTGTTCTAGAACCTTCGCGATTATTGTAGATCGTTTTGTTACGATTGCACGCAAGACGCGACCACTCGAGATTATTCCAGAGCTTGCGCGATGACCTGTGATAAGGCTAGAATGTTCGAGGCGTGATGCATAAAAGCCGGCGCGCTCCAACGATGTTCAGTTCATCGACGGCCGACGCTCTGTTCGCCGCTATCAGTGCCAGCGTGTATTGCTGTAATCTGACTTTCAGTTTACCGGCCACAAGTTCGGCCTAATAAACAGTTTCATCTTGAACATACCGACTGCTGCTTGGTTCAACGTCACGACCACGTGACAATATACAGCGGCATGCTCGCTTGAGTCATGGGGCGATCGCCACGCCACTGCACTCGCTGTGCGGCATGTTGCACTGTCGTCAAACCACGCATTTCACGTCCAGCGACGAGAATACTGTAAGGCTGTCGGCAGAAAACGCGCACACACGGCATAGCAGGGTAGTTCAAAAGTGCCGTTCACAAGGCCGTGGTAAACCCATGACGGCTGCGCTTGGCTATCACTGACGCACGCCGCTGGGGCCATCCTACGGTAGCGACTCTCTATTCGCGTTTCTTGCTTTTTTGCGTTTTCTTTTCTCCGCGTGCGGATGCGTGCGACGGTTCCTCCCTTCTCGCTTGTCTACCGATCGAGCAGGTGGACCTGCCGCCGTCTGAAGGTCGAAGGGCATTTTTTGTCGCTTCGCCCCTTTCAGAGCGGCCGCTTGGGGAGAGTGGCGTTTACTCTTAATTTCATTGTTTTTTTTTTGCTCCGGGTTTTTTCAACACCGGATTTTATTCCGTGTGTTGAGGCACACCACCTATGCCCAATTCATTATCCAGAAGGGTAAACTGAGTGTGCATGCGGTGCCGATCGGCCATATCGAGGGTGCCTTTTAGTTTAATTTTGATTCAATGGTAAAACAACATCAGCGAAGTCATTCTGTGGCCGAAGCGCTGCATAAACCTGAGCTCAACGGCCCGAAGTGTGCCCGCTGCAGGATTCCGTACGACAATGCGTAACTGTCGACGAGACGAAGAAATCATTGAGTAGCGCGTTCATGAATTTAACACTTTGAGAAATGTGAGCTATTAAGCACTTTGAGAAGCACTTCTTTCGCCCGCGCACTTGCATACATGCCCGCCAGGGTTGCAGGCGGCATGGAAAGCTTCGGTTAATTAGGGAAGACATGCCAGAGAATGTTATATAGGCGTTTTTTTTCTTTAACTCCACTGGAAAAATTAAGTCCGATAGTCATTTTACCTTTTTTCTTTCACCTTTTATCTTCACAATTTCTTAACGAAGTAAAATCGAGGACGCAGAAGATTATTACACCCATATTATTACTACTCTAAGGGAATATTCTCCAAAATACACGAAGAATTAGGCCCTTAAAAACGTCCAATTTGGCTGGTTTGCATTTACAGTCTATTGCTCGTAACTGATTCGCAAAAAAAAAAACACAATATGAATGTCGTGAGGTGGAAGAAATCTCCCTAAGGCACGGAATATTGCGTGGCAGAAGCGTCGAATACTGCAAGGCGTCAAAATATGTGAATTGCGCAACGAGTGCGTGTTTTAAAGCCCCACCTACTAAAAAGTCGCTCAAGCATATATTCGCCTGATGCCATACGGGACGCGTAGTGGGACCCTTGATTCGAGAAAGGAACACTTGTGTCGTAGTGGGCATTTAGGAACTGTGCTTCCAATAGGCATTCCATCATACTTTGAAACGGCCATTGTTGAGCGCACAGTGGTACGTTTCCTTACGGCATGGTTGAGGCATGGTGCGAGAACCGAAGCGAGGCTAGCAATTGAGAAGGCGATGCGCACGGGGCCCGATTAGGCTATCGCGTTCTACTCTTGAAGGCGAAGCTCAATCGTCTTCTAATTTTTTCATACTCATAATACGCAGCATCACCAAAGCGTGTAGCAACGTTCGTGCATGCCTTTCTTTGCAGGCGCGTAGAGGGAGCTGTGCTCATTCGTAAAATCGTGATGAATTATGGAGTAGCGCCCACTCAACCACTCTCCTTAAAGTATCCGCACTAGCGGAATATAGAAGAAGCTCTTAGAAGACCACTCGTGCCGCATACGCTCTCAGGTTACGCTGACATAAGGGATGCAACAGGAGAGGCAGAACGCCACAACAGCTGAAAGTCTTGCTACGCTTGTTCAAGATGTTAACATTATCGGATAATTTCAGCGCGCACAGTGCAAAGACTAAAAGAAGTAGATAGGCAAGCGCTTGTTCTTTCCATCTTTGTTCAGCGCGTGCTCAAATCCTCCCATTAGGAATTCTTATCAACTAGCCCTGTTTTCAGTGCTTCTACAGCGTTAACATCAAATCTCCTGCCGATAGCTTCACCACATCCACCTACTCTACAAAAGTAAATGAAGTGAATGCATGCTACATGGTCTATGTTCTAGGCTTTCGGGGCTAATTTCATTTCTGCATGCATAACACGAAAAGGTAGTTTCACCTTCTCAAGCCGCTGTTTTATGAAATGAATCAGAAAAATCTACATAGGTAGCCACACTATATATTAGCGGCGGCTGTGGACTCGTGTTGCCCCCGTCAATGCGAGATCAATTGGAGCACGCTAAGGCAGCGCTTCTGCACTTTGTGCTAATTGCCCTATCATCTATCATCTCCATCTTTGTTTGATGCAGCGCACACGGAACGAGGGTGAAGAATTAAGAAGCACAAAGAGTGTCCTGTATTCTTAAGTGCTCATTCCACGGTGCCTCATCCTCGTCCCGTGAGCGCTGAATGCAGCAAAAATTAAGGCATACCAACTAGCTCAAGTTTCCAATCTTCATCCAAATCATGCTCTTGATGAACGTGTTCTTGTAGAGGCGTTTAGTTTTTTTTATGTAGTGTGGGTAGTTTGTGAAGGCGTCGATCAGGATCATCCCCGACTCTTTGGTCGCCCTTTTCGCTTTGCAGCAGTGTGGCTACATGATTTGGTTTGTAGGCATATGTAGGCAAGTCCAGATTACGATAATACGGAAGAACATTTCTATTTTGCCAGGACGAAAATATTAATCGAAGACCGATTGGGGACGCCATCTGATTTCCCATACCCTTAGGTGGCGAAGCAGGCCGCTTTCTAATTAATTTTTAGCCTCCGCCAGTGAGGGTTAGAGTGAACGCAGATTTAATCACATTCATAAAAGCACCCAGCAATAACAATATTGCGAGCTGGTAATGAAACACAATCATACACGCCAACGAACTACTCCAAGATCTGTCATATCAACTCACTTTTTAAAAGTTGGGCTATTCTTGGGTCAAGGCAGAATATTTCGCGCTTTTTTTTCCCGAGCCTAAAAGGCGGTAATAAACAATTAAGAAACGCGTGCAATTACACAACGCTCTATGAAACAATTTTTATTGAGACAGATAGTATGGGCCACTCTCTGCTGATTTTGGCCGTCGGCGTCACCGTCATGTTTCGTTATATATTTTTATATATGTAAAATCCACGAAAGAAGATAAGTCAGAAGAAATAGATCCTAAAGCGCGCGACCTCATGTTCGAACTTGCTACTCTCGTTCACCAAAGCGCTGCGTCAAACGATTATGCCATTAGGGCATACGTCGTCCGTCATACTAACGGCGTGTTACTTATATACATCATTTACCGCTGGTGGTATGCAGGGCTCGCAGGGGCTTCAACGGGTTCTTGATCACACGCGACATGACCCCAAGGGCGTGTTTTAAAAGTCGTCGGCCCGCTCGTTTTTCGCCGGAGTTCGGATGCACGCGCGCATCCTACCTTAACCACCTGTACTTTGCCCTACAGGACGTGGTCGACCATGCGCACGCGTTTATATCGTGAGGGGGGGGCGGTTTGTACGTCTTATGCTGTCCCCGCAAGGGCTGCAGCGGCCGCGCTTGCTAAAGTAGTGAGCTGCTAGCTAGAGCAGCCAAAGTTGGTTGTGTATAGCTGCTAGCTAGAAGAGCCAACCTTGGTTGTGTACAGACACTTGCACCACGCTGCTCAAACACAAGCAAGTTACAAATGTGGCAGTTCACGCTCGTCCTGTGTATCCTATGCGTTATTTTCGGGCGTTCTTTGTGTTCAAGACGCGCTGCAAGTGACGAGCTGTGATATGTGCCAGTTCGCACCTGACGTGACTGTTCTTTCTGTGAATCTTTTGTACTTGAGAAACGCGCTGCAAGTTTCGTGCTACTTGATATTAAGGTCACAATGAAATTTGTTGGTATCGCATTTATTGCTTCGACTTTGCAGCAAAACTGTGACATTTTTTTTACAATTCATGCTAGTGTTATGTCGCCGGTAATATTGTGTTTGTAGCTACGAATCGTCTGAAAGATACACTGAATGTTTTTGTTTCAAAAAAAGCCTCGCAACAAAGTTCACGCAGAGACATTTTAACAGATTTTACCTAAGTGATTATAAAAAAATGTTTGTATACACATCTCAACCAGAAAGCGGCAGAAATTTCAAAGCCATCTCCAGCGAAGCGAGCGCCGTCGTACACTTTCCTTGGCTTCTACGGTGAAACAAGGTTTGGGTGCAATGAAGCTGTAGCGCACATGCGGTAAGTAACTTTCAGCCGGTTGATCTTACTACAGTGCTTTGTCGACAGCAAGTGGTTAAAATCAATTTAGATGACACGAAAGGCAATAGAGGAAGGGTACTAACAGACAATTATGCCAACGAAAGCATAGGGGATGTTATTAGAAGTAATTGTAATGTGAATGTGAAGAAATAAAAGTGGACGAAAATATAACTTGCCAACGGCAGGGACCGATACTGCGACCATTGAATAATCCGTCTGATGCACTACCACTGAGCTACGGTGGCGGTCATGCCCCCCGTCCACTTAATAGGGTATGTATGTGAATTTAAACGTCGGAGCGTCAGGCAGAGCCGCCTGTTGCCATTACGGCGAGTATGGAACACTGTTTTTGCCCATTGGCGTCACGTAGCACGTGATCATATTACGAGCTGGCAGCTGACTAATAATCCACCGCATACTACCTGAAGGCATCAAGTCTGCCTAAACGAGACCCTTGTTATGAAAGAAGGAAAGAAGTGTAAATTTAAGGGCTTCTTTCCTTTGTTCAACAGAATATTAATGTGGACTGACAATGATGACAAGGAAAGTGTAGGTATACTTTCCTTGGCATCATTGTCTGTTAGTTCACAATATTATTGTGTTTAACAAAGCAAACCAACCCTTAAATTTACACTTCTTACCATCATACAGAGGAAGGGAGTATGACGCAACACAATCATTTCTAGATTTATAGTTTCACTGTCTGACGTCCTTCCTATGGTTAAAATGCATATGCGGTACCAACAAATCTAATCTACCAACGCACTGTAGACAGGGGATATTGATTCCGCAAAACATACAATTTGGAAAATTAGTTTATGGAAAACCCGAAAGGAGGAAATAAGTTTTGTGGAAGCGAAAACATGCTATCGAAGTGTTTTTGGTGTGAATAAGTAGCGTCTTCTTACAAACGGGTCTGTTGCAGTTCCTTTATCTTCAGGCGATTGCTTTGTCTTGCGGCATGCGACTTACTCTCGCGTATCTAAAAAAACTACGTTGGCCAGATTTACGCCGTAGTGATAGCAGGCATAGACGGTATGCCATAAACAGCTGCAGACGTCTCATAAGGCGAGATGGGTATACGCAGCATACGCTTACGGATATGATTTTGAAGACAGACAGCATTTCTTTACTAGGACTTCTTTATCATTGGCTTTATTTCATTTGTGCAGCATCAGCATTCGTTTCAATTTTCCCTTGGGAAGGAGTTATGCTCACGAACCGTTTATTAGTAGTAGGAATACTCTTGTCGATTTCTATCTCTATTTTTAGCTCATACCACATCACTATTTTAGCTGTCATGGACAGTCTCAAACGCATTGTACACTATTACGGGTGGAGGAATTGTTTATATAGTTGTTTTCTCGGTGAGCACCTTACACCCATGATCTGCCGCGTTCCATCTGAACAACAATGGAATTAAGGCAAGCTAAACACAATAACTTAAATCATATATCTAAATCACAAGTTCGGTTCAGTCTGACTCTAACCTATGTTAAGCGTAGAAAAAAATCTATATACTCGCGGAAAGCCCAAAAGTGGCACATGCATTTTTCCTACATGACCACAGAAAACCTTCCTCTTGCCATGAGGGCGGCAATCAGGTTTTAGCACGCACATATTTTCCGAGAGGTGTGAAGGAATCATGGGAAAAGTGCATTTTCTCATTGCAATTGAGCATCGATGCTTACGTAGGACTCAATGTGTTCAAAAGTGGCGTGCGCCCTTGCAGTTCCAATCTTCTATACTACTTATAATTGGATTGTTTACGGATCAAGAATTATTACTTATTATTTCACTAGTAGTGTTGTAAACCCCTGGGATTATGGCTGGTTTCCTGTTGTCTTTTCAGTACCTACCACAGACCCAACGTCCTTATAATACTGGGCCATATATCCTTTAAGGATCAGGATGTGAGACGTGAAGTATCCAACTACGTATGCATAATGGTCCCGCCTAGTATCTACAAGATCCCAAGCAGTGTGCAGAACACGCTGGTGTACGGTCACACTATTGTAAGTATACCGTAAAGTCAGAAGTATTAATTTGCAATATCAATCAATAATATTGAACGCTTTGAGGAGCCATCTAAAATTCACTATTTCTTTATTTCCTCTTGCAGATGGATGCGTCGAAATTGTTGACCTGCATCGCCAGTAAACTGCAGCCTTTGCCCGTAGTCGGAATTTCATTCACAATGGCAGGCCGCATTTACACACCCAGAACCGATGATGCCAATGTAGACGCGGCTGGCGAGTACAGTGTCTTCAAGAGATGTCTAGAATTAGATAGATTCGGGATTCCCCAAGTGGTGAGCGCAGTTTTAGTATCTAGACAGCCTACTTGGCGCAATGTGAAATGAAATCTGTGTTTCATCTGGATATGCAATGAAATTTTTTTTTCCGGGGTTCTTCACTTCAATTAAAGAAATTCTACTTTTTGAAAGTTCTCGTGGAAGACGGCACGTCGAGAGACTCGTCAAACATGGCAGCACCGTCTTCAAAGTGATCATATGCAAAAGTACTCCGAAAAATGAAGTTAGATGAAGACGCATTTCTTACGCAGCAGGTTCAGTTCACCCTAAAAAACTTGAATGCATCTTGCTTTTCTTTTCTCGTAGCCCACACAACCAACACAAACACGTTGTGTACACAAATATGTAAAAAGTTCCTGAAATGTTTTAATATATATTCACATCTTGCAAGCTCGCCTGTGTAACGTAGTGCTGATGAAACTTGCAGTGGGAGCGTGGGAGCTTTAGCTGAAGCCCCTAGAACCGGAATCAATTTTTTTTCCATAAGCGTATGCACAGTTTTTTCCCTCAACAACATAAAAGGCGCCAGGAGTTCTACATTGATCGTTGAAAATTATTCGATGCACATTATTTCTTCCACTTTACTCCTAATGAGGTCATGCTGAAACTGTTAGTTATTGCCAGGAAACCGGCCATCTTTGTTCTAGTTTCCAGGATATTACCAGCATTTAACCAGGACCTTATTAAGAGTGTACTCCTTGGTGGACACTGGAAGAGTAGTTTATCCACACGCGCTTCATAAACGGACAAATCCCCTAGCCATCTACATGCTTGTAGTAATATTTCTATTCGCACATTGAATTGACCTAGTTTAATTTCCATCAATGGCATTTTTATATCCTTGCAGATATGTAACGGTACAACATATAAATACTTGGCTCACCTGACTCGAGACACCAATTACCTGTTTTCGTTTACTTATGATAAGACACGAGGAAGAAAAAAAACCTTCGTGTATGATGATATCCAGAGCCTCCAAGGAAAAGGTGAGAATGTGGAGTAGATGCTTTCAGGAAAATTATCCCGACCCTAATGTTTCACTTAGGTGACTTGTGTGGAGCGAGCACGCAATGCATGTACGAGGAAAACGTTTGTTGAAGGCGAACGTCTAGATGCCTCATGACTTGAGCAAATTGACCGGCTTGCCGCGTCGGCGGCGTCAACACTAGAGATGCAAAATAATCGCGCGATGACGTCAGCGTGACGTCACAAATAGCCAAAACATGGGACGTCAATATGATGTCACTGCGATGCCACATCCCTTGACGTGACATGATGATTTCGTCCCATGACGTCACAGCTTGGTCAAAAGTGCGCCGATCACGAAGGCGATGCCAAAGCAGGTTAGATCGTCCTCCAGTCCTGGAGGCAGTGCAAAGCCGCGTCGGGTGCTGAAAGTTTTCGGTGGGTGGCGGGGCAGGATCAATACAGTACAGAAGAAAACGGCTCTCGCCGTCGAGTCGGCTTAGGTGAAGGAATAAGGCAACCCATGACTTTCGTTTTGTATAATCGTTTTTTTAGTCATTCCATTGTTTGCATCCTGTATTTATTTTTCTTTTCTTGATTTTCACCTTCCTTTATTCGTGTCAGTCATTCCCACATAGCCGTATCGTTAGTTGTGACGTAACTGACGCGAATATCATGCAAAAGATGTCATGACCCGTGAGTTGTTTACCCCTACTGAAATCCGGGATGCTTCACCTCGCAGCACGAAAGGTTGACCTCATTGTTGCCTCTTGAGATGGCCTGTTTTTCTGAGAGTATATATGTACTCTGCTAAGCAAACGTCCGCCCCCGGTGCAGCTCCTTTTGCAGTCAGTGCTGGAAATTAATCAGCAATATCTGTACCTATTTCAAACTAAAGTTATGTTAATATATTGTTAACATTAAGTACAGCTGCCCGTTTTATGTTGTATACTTTTATGAAGATGTGCAACAGCGAAGCCGTTCTTAGTCCATGCATCTCCTTACGTTGGCGTAACGCTGGTCACGGGGTGTTGGTGCGTTACGAAAGTGGAACTCGGTAGGAGAGAAAGGGCTGCGCCAACATGGGCGAGGGCAAATCTCGGTGTAGAGGGTGAACCAATGAGAGGAGCACAAGTATGCGTGAGGGTGAGCCGCATGAAGATGTTCATCACATTCGGCGTTTTCACATTGCTCGCGAGGTGATACGTGGATGTATGTTTATGCGTGTGTGTATAAATGCATTTGTATTATTCGTATTTCTTGTTCCAACTAAATGTGTGCTCCGTTGCTGAGCTACTAGTTTGAATACATGTATTAGTTTTTTTCTGTTATTGTGTTCTGCTTTTACCTGTTTGAATATGTGATCGGTAACTGTAACCGATTCACTGTAACTCCCCTATGTAATGCCTACTCAGGCCTTTAGGGTAATTGAATTAAAAAAAAAACCTCGCCGCACATTTTTTTTTTCAGCAAGAAAGTGTTTTATGCCGAGGTCCACAAAGGCTCCACTGACATATTCCCGTCACGGTTATGACGCTATAAAACATATACTAACAGATTGCAAAGAATAAACTAGAAGAATATCCACGGGGTGAATGATGAAGAGTTTGGGGCGAAGCTCGTGAAGCAATCATGGTTACACCGGTGAAATCTTCAGTGGTTTCGCCCAGCAGTAATCAAAGCGATTACTGCTGGGCGGCCTCCTTGGCGCGCACCGTCTCGGGATCGCGTCGCGCCGCGATCCCGATCCCGCGTCGCGATGGCGTCGCGGCGGCCTCTCGAGCTCGCACTTCGGGATCCTGCCGACGTGCACGAGGCGCAGCGGCCTTCCGCACCCGGCGCTCCTCGTCGTCCATGGTTCGCCAAGCAGCACGATCCGGCAAGCGCACTCCTCCACGTACGGCGACGATCCAGGAGAAAGAGATAACGGGCGCGAGCGCCTTTCGCTCCCAGCGCAGCCCCGCGCAGCCCGCGCAGCAGCCAATGGGAGAGCAGCGGCACCTCCAACGCCATCTAGCGTGCATTCACCCAACCGCCATATTGCACACATCTGTATGGGACAGCGCCATCTAGGAAACTAGACGAGAAATGGAGATGACGACACAGAATGTGTACAGCGCCATATATATATCGTCACCCAACTGCAGTTTGCATGCATCTCTATGGGACAGCGCCATCTATGGGAGACGCGACGGCGGGGGTACGCCGGATTGAGCGACGCCGATCGACGACCGACCAGGTGATGCTATAAGGAGCCCCTAAAATTCACCGCCCAAGCACTCCGTACAAATGGTTAACCAGCGAAGCTGAAATGTGCGGCCCCGGTGTTTAGCAGTGGGTTCAACCCGACGCTGCACTGAAGCCTTCCACAATTATCGTTGCCAGGTTGTGGTCGAACCACAGGCGGTCACAGACGTCACAGCCGAAGCCAAAGTGCCGCTGGAGGAGCCAAAGTGCCAAAGCGGGCGTTAGCCCCGGCGAACGCGCTCCCGCAATCATCACGTCGACGCTGTTCTGCCCGCAACGCCGCTTCTTCGGCGGGCCGTTGCTGAGAGCGTTTGACCCTGTAAGCGTCGTACCCAAGCTTGGGTACGACGCTCAGAATGACGTAACTGATAGCACAGCCAGTGGACACCGCTCGTGACACAGATGCCGAGCGGCTTTTCGTTTCTCCTAGCCATATTGAGCTTTCGCTGTAAAAGTTCCGTCGCTGGGCATCGAACCCACGACCCCTCGCTCAGCAGCACGCGACGAGAAACCGCTAGCCCACAGTGCCTATGTTCTTCAACGTACTAACGGCAAGCTATTTATATACGCCATATACAGTTTGTGGTCCTCAGAGCTCCCCGATTCCAGCGCGTTTTTCTCATCACTAGCGAGATGGCGCGACTGCCGCGAAAGCGCGCTTTAAAGGTATGCGCGCTCGGCTCTTCTGGGCGTGGTCGTCCGAGCGCGCGCTTATCTCTTCATGCGGTTTGTACGTCTTGTGCTTACCCCCCCAAGTTTGCGCTGAAGTTCCACTTCGCTGGCTGCAGCGGCCGCGTTTCCGATAGAAGCGTGCTGCTCACACACAAAGAAGTAATAACTCCGGCAGTTAGTTCGCGCTCGTCCGCTGTATACTTGTGCCTTCGTTTCCTGCATCCTTCGTTGTGTGGGTGCAGCGTG
>JALIZH010018493.1:0-61736 GCA_030522465.1 Rhipicephalus appendiculatus
CAGTCGTTGAGAGAAATATGCTCTTTCGCATGTGAAGAAGCATCGAAGACGACACGTGTCTTTGCTGACCTGTCTTCTTTGATCACGGCGTGGTGAGGCATGTATTATGCTGGGCCCTTTACGATTGCCTTGTCGTCGACCACTTCTGCCATATCACCGTTGGCTTACTTGGAGATCGCCTGTGATACGCTGTCAGTAACCTTCTTTTCATCTTACTTAGCCGCCTTGGTGCTGCGGCCTTGTTGCCATCGCGTAGAATATCCGTCCTCCACGAAAGTCTTACTTCATAGCGACCATTCACTTATTCGACGGCCTCCTTAAACTATGTCAGGACATGATTGTCCTCGTCCTGTGGTGATTCCATTTTCACGGAGTAAACATTCCAAAATCTTTCGACTGCGTCGTCAAAATGCCAAGCTTGTACTTTCAGAACCATGGCTTCCGTGTACAGCTCTGTCAAGTGGGTTGTCGCTGGTCCGTGAACTGTCTAGCCAAATAGTAGAGAGTTTTAGTTTGGCGTTTTTACGGCCCGCTCCGCTCCCAAGTTGCCCCGCTAAGCCGCAGCGGAGCGGCGGATGATTTTCTCGTTTTAGTTGTGCGTTGTCGGCAGCGGGACTAGCGTAGCGGATCCTTAGCAGCTACGGCGCCCTCCGGTGATGTTCAGCGTCGCTAAAGAAAGAGAAAAAATATTTAGTCGCATTTACAAACCGAAATGAGAACGTATGAATTTATTTGTTCACGACGTATTTAGAAGTGCGCTTTAAATATGTTGGCGGTGTATATTTTCTTTACAGAGAAGCAAGCACTGACTTGATAATAGCCATCTTGAAATGAGCCATGTCGCTGCGCGCACGACAGAGGGCGCGCGCTTCGTCCCCCTTCCGCTTGCGAAAACGGCAGCGACGCTCCGCGCTCCGCTTAGGCAGCCCGTAAGCGGAGCGTGGGCCTCGCTCCGCTAACCCGCTTACGGCCGTAGCGGAAGGCGCATGCGCAATCGCGTTCCCGCTCCGCTTAGCTGCTGAGCGGAGCGTAAAAAAACGCCAAACTAAAACTCTCTACTGTTTCCAATGCCCTTAAACCTTGGTTTAACGATTGTGTTTGGCCTGTCACGAGCTCCCACTAGTGTTCGGCTCCGATTAGAAGCTTTATTGACGTCCCGTCCACGTGACTGGCTGGGAAGTCAAAACCAGCGATATAAGGTCGTGGTTCGACATTTCTTTCAGTTCGCTGCTTTGAAGTACTGAAACCGGTTGATTGCAAATGTTCTCAACGACAAGTGCATTTATGCTGAAACTCAAGACTCCATTTGTGCCTTGGAGTTGCAGAGTAACCATCCGAAAGCTTCGTGTTTTGTTATGGCCGCCAAAAATTCCAGTGACAAATTTTCGTGGCCAGTCGTTTTGCACTTGTCTTTTCGAAAAGTAACTTATCACGAACTTCCTCTTACTTCCATCGTCAAAAAGAATGCGCGCGACAAAACTTGTCCGACCGAAAGACACATGTACGATCACGGTTTGAAGGTAAATGAGCCGTTGTCCCGTGATCGCTGGCAGCTGTAGGGGCGTGGCCACACTCTCAGGATTGCAAACCATGACGCTTGGCTCGCACACGGCCGTCACGTGGCGGCGATGGCATTTAAGGCAGCTGACCTATCTGAGGCAATTCTTAGAATTTCACTGTACATCTGAAGCAGCACCCATTATGCTGAAGCTTGGTCTTCTCTGTGACAGTAAGCGCGGCTTTGCAAAGTTCAGTAGCACGTTTGTGGTACTCTGAAGTCGCTCCTACTTGTTCCCATGTACAGCCGCCCATTGTTTTAACCTGATTGCGCGAGCGTCGACCACCCAGTCGATAAGCGCCGTATAACGAAGCACGGCGGCGAAATGAACGAGAATACGCGCATGTGCCTCATGAACAGTCCTGTGCAGCTGCCTTCTGCCAGGCTGTTCCATGGAACCACCCCGAGACGCCGGGAATCGGCGCTTATTGACTCGGTGGTCGACGCTTCGCGCGTTCAGGTTAAAAAGATGAGCGGCTGTACTCGGTTTAAATGGCTTCTGGTATGATTAACTTGCTTGCGGAAGACGTCTGCTCACCTACTGCGTCGTTTTGACTAGGCGGCGGGCGGGTGTTCGTTGATTTGTTCGCCACGCCGGTGGTACTCGAGTACCAGCTCTGGTTGTAGGCTTCGGAGGATGACAGCTTGTAGCATGGTTGAGAACGACTCCTCTGTAAGTCTTGACTGCTCGGAAACCACGGATATTAGCCTCGATGTCGTCATACAAGGACGCAATCCGCGTAAACATAATATTGACAAAACGAGTTGTGTCGATGAGGTGCTCGACAACTTTGACAATGATGTCGAGCACCTCATCCACTGAGTATCTCATCAAAATGCGGACGCCGCTACCGGGATTCGATCCCGCGACCTTTGGGTAAGCAGTTTAGCACCATGACCACTAGACCATTGCGACGGATTATGTTTCGGTTAACGTGTTCCCTGCGATGCTACAGAAACGGTGAATAAGAAGCTCACCCTCTCCTCATTTTTATCGAATACAATACAACTATCTGAAGTGTTATCTACCTGAATGATTTCCTGAAAGACGTTACTTCAAATCCACATTGAATAATATTTATTTTGTTCACGTTAGAACACGAGTGATAGACTCAGTGATTGTCTGTCTCTGGCCATTACGCGCGATAACATCGAGAACGACACTCTTAATAACAGGACTACGGTGATCATGCACTGACACACGGGCTTTTAAGATATTGTCACTCACAATTTTTTTTCATTTCATTTCGGCAGGAAATGTCATAATGCAGAGAAAACGTCTAAGAGACACATTGCAAACACGTAGTGAACCTTATATTTCTTGGATAACAAGGTCAATGCAAGACAGCAAAATGAAGTGCTATATGCCAAGGGTCGCGTTAAAGAAGGGAACATGTCCTTTGTGTCCGTGCTGCGCCGCAAGTGACGTCCAAAGCATGTCATCTCGGTTCTTTTTCATAACAGGTGGACGTTCTGTGAACTTCATGCATATACATATGTACACGATAATAAATGTATACTTGGCTACACATTGCCTATAGCCTCAAGTTGCTATGCGAGACGATAAACTTATGCTTCTGAAAGCAAGATTTAGAATCGGCGCACACAATAAAACCTATGGCACCAGCGAAGTAGTGCGACATAAATATTCAAACGGTGTGTATTTCCCAATGTGTGAAAATAGAACAGAGCTCTTGGGAACAAAGCATTAACATGTGGCGTAGCTGTACTTGGCGATGTGAATGCCTCGGCCTACAGCACCGCACGTGGCTATTATGCGTCGTGGTATTTCCGCCTAATTCAGGTAAAATAAAGTGAATTCTGCCTGAGTTAAGAAAAGATACAACGTCTAACTAACCGTGTGTTTAAGTTTCAAGGCCAGGCTGTTAATTCTGGGTACATATGAACAAACTACTGATAATAAAACACATGGCCCTTGTGTAGGGTCTGTGTAAAAGTGTTCACAAGGCAGATATGATCACGTTCAGCAATATTTTCATTTATTTTATTACCGTATAGTCGTCAGCTATCTAGATGCTTTAATAAAATCTCTATGAATGCTTAATGACGCAAAACAATCCACCGTTTCATTCATTGTTCTACATTTTTACCAGATGAATACTGGTGGGGGTTGATTAACATGTAGCGCTTTCCATCACATGCATATGGACACTCTTACAATGAAGATAATTAACCCGCAAGCTTCAATACTTCTTGGGCATCAGGAGGGAAATTAATTTTTTCCTTCCCCAACCATTTGTTTTCCGGTTTTAAACTCCTCAGAAACAAAAATTTTCGCCGGGGAATCGCAAACATTATGTTACTTTCATTTAAGTGTAAATTCGTTAGCAACTCTGTGAGCAACACAGGCATGCCAAATCTTAGCACTTATCAATAGCGGAGCTGTTTAATGTCGAGTTTATTCCCTGCGGAACGTAACGAAGCTCTTAGGAGGTATGTGCCACAGAAATTTGGCGAGCCCGACTAATCTCCTCCAGGCCACTGAACAACGAAGAAGCTGGGTTTAACTAGCCTGGTGGGTATTAGCCCCAGAAATTTGAAAAGCCCCACTACTCACCTTCAATTCACTAACAATGAAGAAGCTATCTAACATTCATCAATCATGGCGCTCTTTGGCCACCCATGGCCCCTTGCGCCACAAAATACCCAGTAATCATCGAGCTCTCTAACACGCCTAGCGGGTATGTGCCAAGCAGTTCCTACCGGGAATGATCCTCAGAAATTCGGCAAGCTCCACTACTCACCTTCCGGTAGACTAAAAAAAATAACTGTCTATAACTTATTCAAAAGTTTCATAACATTTAATGACAAATCCACTGACAATTACGATACTGCCTATAATGGCGAATTCTGAGCGCAGCTTCGGGTTGGGACGAGGCCAACTGTTTGTGAAGTTTTGCTTTCCACAAGGTATCGACTACGCCTTAAATCACAATTTCTGTGAAGCAGGACAGCACCCACTACACCAATATTCGTCTTTCTGCAGTTAAGCAAGGCACCCGCTACACATCTATAATGCATTATGTGCACTTTGTTCATGCTGCATGCGGCCTGATGACGATGAAAAATTATAGCTGAGAACTTTGCAGTGGTTGCACTAAACCACAGACTCAATGCGTAATTATCAATGTGTGACGACTGCTTGTTATTTTATTGTTCCGCCACGCCATATTACATAGGTAAACGCGATTCCTTGCCCGAAATCATGGGGCTTGTACAGGGTATTTTTGCAAAAGAGTTTCAAGCGCCAGCATGCCTCTGTTGTAGAATACTCGACTGCCACGCAGAGGGTCCGGGTTTAAAGACCATTCAGTCATGGGCTTTTTCTGAGTTTATTTATTCATGTCTACCTGTTACGCCACCGACGGTGGCGGCAACGGTGATGACGATGCTGCTGAACGTAAGAATGGACGCCTAAGAGCTGCGCCCTAAAACCACTTAAATCTGGACCCACACCCCACAATGAGTGGGATCCACCGTTAATAGGCGAACAAGAGCTGGCCTTGCGGGTATGCGTCACAGTAATTAAGCAAACCCCACTACTCGCCACCGGTCCACTAAACTTATAATAAAATACAACTATGATGTCGCCAGCTCCACTGTTTAAGCGGTCTTCGCCACGTTAAGCCTTGTGAGTGCACCGCAATGGTGTAGCGCTTACGCTTTTCGGTTGCTGTCTCGAAGGTCGCGGTTTCGATCCCGGCCGCGGCAGTCGCATTTCGGTGGAGTCCAAATGCTGGAGGTCTATGTACTGTGCGACGTCAGTGCACGTTCAAGAACACATATTGGAAATGTTCCCCAAGCCCTCCACTACGTCATGCCTCATAATCATGTCGCAGTTTCGGCGCGTAAAAACCCAGATATTATTATTAAGTCAGTGAAGCTGCTTCACATTTTTTCCCTTTTCTTTTCTCCCCATATATCGTGGGCCCTCTATCAACGGGTATAGAAAAGGACTGCATGAGATGTACGGTACAGGCAGGAATTCTATTGGTTGTTTCCAAAAGTGCTCTACAGCTCTGTGGTCAAACGCTGTGTCCTCATCGAATAATACAAATTGTGTAATTAAACAAGATTGGAAGTGGCCGAAGAAGTAATGCACTAAAGTGATAAAGTTCAGTAGGAACGCTTTTCGCTACACCAGTAGAGCCGAAGCGCGGCGCTGGCATGGTCATCCGTATAACGTATTGAGCGGTCGCGTATTTTCAAAACGCCTGAGGGGTAGCGCGATGATGAAAGCACAGCTTCGGCAGCAGGGACGGGAGTATGCCTGACAGATCCACTGGTCACGCACAATCACCGAGTGGAATGTTAT
The DNA here is from genome assembly GCA_030522465.1 of Rhipicephalus appendiculatus. NCBI lineage: Eukaryota > Metazoa > Arthropoda > Arachnida > Ixodida > Ixodidae > Rhipicephalus > Rhipicephalus appendiculatus. The sequence continues at coordinate 5,895 of JALIZH010018493.1, forward strand.
CGAGATTCTTATTGAAAATAACTATTAACTTCATCAGGGGCGGCACATTTGTAGCGAAATTACACATGTCGATATGTATAAAGCTTTCTGCTATATAAGAATGATTGTGATTCTCCAAAAAGATGACCCCCCTCCCCCCCCTAAATAAAGGTCCATTGTTTTGTGTAAACTTGTGGTTCTAGCGTTTCCCTCCAATGAAATTTTATAAGCAGTGCTCCAGACACCCAATAAATTTCCAATCCGATAATACAGCTGTGTTCAAACCGAAGTGGCCGCAGGTAGCTTTTAACAAAGTATATATGGTTGGTTGTTAGCTGGCGCGAGAAACCCTGCATGTGAATTCATCATGATCATCATCATCATCAGCCTGTCTACGCCCACTGCAGGGCAAAGGCCTCTCCCATGTTTCGCCAATCAACCCGGTCCTGTGCTTTCTGCCTGCCACGTTACACCTGCAAACTTCTTAATCTCATCTACCCACCTAATTTTCGGTCTCCCCCTCACGCGTTTGCCATCTCTTGGAATTCAGTCACTTACCCTTAATGACCAGCGGTTATCCTGCCGACGTGCTACGTGCCCGGCCCATATCCATTTCTTCTTCTTGATTTCAACTATGATAGCCTTAACCCCCGTTTGTTCCCTGACCCACTATGCTCTCTTCCTGTCTCTTAAGGTTACACCTATCATTTTCCTTTCCATCGCTCGCTGCGTCGTCCTCAGTTTAAGTTGAACCCTCTTTGTAAGTCTGCAGGTTTCTGCTCCGTAGGTAAGTACCGGTAAGATGCAGCTGTTATATACCTTCCTCATGTGAATTAGGTCTCGTAAATTTGTGCGGATCGTTGATATGAAATCAAATTATGTGGTTTTGCGTACCGAAACCACAATATGATTACGAGGCACGCCGTATTCGAAGACTCAGAGTCAACTTTGTCCACTTTGTGTTCTTTTGCGTGCACTTAAATATACGTACAGCAGAGTCTATGCATACCGCCCCCATCGCAATGTATGCGACATGATTAGGAATCAAACCCTTGTCGAGTTTAGCAGCATGGCACCTTACACGTGAAACAACGACAACGGGTGCGAATTGTTTAGTACCGTAAAAAATGTAACCGTAGTGGTAGTTATACGGTTCTGGTTGCATGACTTAATCAATGCACGACTTTGAAAAGCGTACTCTCTCTAAATTAGATTTAATTTGGTGGCCACGATCGAAATTAACCCCGAACGAAAAAAAATAGGAGCGGGTAGTACAAGAACTCAAATACTTATTTGGTGCAAAAGCCGACCATGGCTACAAGTCTGGATTTCCATGTAAATAGCTGTGACGTCATGCAGACTCCGTACTGCCACCACACATACTCTCGTGACAGCTTATTTTGCAAAAAAATAAAAATTACGACAAAAGATATTTACAGCACAAATTCTCATTCATATAGATCAGTTATACAATATAAGACATTCTATGAATTTGTATGCCTTTTGAAGTACTGAGTATTAAAAGTTAGTTAGCTGGTCTTGAGCGAAAAGAATGAAATGTCATCCTAATCTGAACAAAAGGACTGCATATACCTATTTCGCTCATTCGCTTTCAACAGACTTTTTTTCTTGCCGTACATCTATGCTGCTTTATTTAAAGGGATCGCCCAGCACTATAAAAGCAGCTGCTTTTTTCCTCGCTGGACACGGCATTGTTTTTCCAGGAAAGCTATGCGTAATATGCCGTTTGTGTGAATAATCTCATACATATATAATCGGAACCACTTTCGACTTTTGCGTTGGACTTTGGTGGAAATATATCTTATCCAGCATAAGTATGTCTGTGCACGTGAATTCAGCTTTTACCTTTGCTAACATCTCTCTCTTAGTAATGTAAGTATTGTTATGTGCGAAGTTATATTCTTATTGTTTTCTCGTTTGCTTCCATCGGAGGGGGCCGCCCTGAAACGTATAGCTGACCATTAAAGACCGGCAGCATAAAAGGCGTGCACCAAGTACAATTCTAAGAGGACGTATAGAATAAACGGAGGTTAAGAAAATAATATTACAAATTGCTCTCTCTGTTACCATCAGTTTAATGCCGAAGAGTTCATGAGAAACTAGCATACTTTGACGTTTAGCTATGCGTAAGCACGAACAATAACGTCACTTTGCAACTAGAATACAGCTAGACCAAGTGATAACGAAGTTGAAGAGGCGGCCCAACATATCTTGTTTATGGCGATCACATTGTTATTGTATATTTGTAGTTCTCCTATGCTGTGATATACGCCAAACAGGACGCAAACAAATAAACGTGCAGCCAAAACAACGTTGGGGCACGTGATCACTCTGTACTGTCACGTATGCAATAACGTTTTTTTTTTTTAAGTTCAAAGAGATATTGACAGTTTACACAAGTACGTATAGAAAGGATGCTACGCCGCATCCGATATATTAGCTTCCGTGTGTTCCGTGCCGATGGCCTCTAATTTAATTTCTGTAATGCGTTTGCCTCGTCTTCATCGCCCCCGAAGGGGCGTCCGCGCAAGCAGGTGTTTGGTGAGTGGCGTCACCACGGACCCGAACCAACGGGGGGCGGGGGGGGGGGGGGGGGGGGTTTGACCTCCTTCCACGCCTTGCCGTGCGGAGCTCAGCCGTGTTCGGGGAAAAGGGGATCCTGGGGTATGAGCCGACGCTGGGTGTTTAGACCAGTCAGGCCCCCCCAGCAGAAGCAACACACCCCTTTGTCCCCGGCACGTAAACGGTACCCCGGCAAAATACGCAGTCGCCTCTTCCTATCTCTCTCTCGCCACATCTTCGTCTTTCTATCTCACTTTCAATATATCCTGTTTTCTACGGGTTTCACTTAATTCTAATTTTTCAGGTGGCGAGGGTTAAGTTTGTGTAGTTTCCCAGCCCTGGGTAGTTATATTTGGTTATAGTGGCAATGCATGGCTGGCGACTTCAAGTGATCTGCTTGTAGCGTTCCCTTCTTGGGCTCGGTGGTGGGTGGCCACCATTGCCGCCGAATTCCAACCCTTTATATGGCAAACTCTTTTTCCCCGCTCCCCGTTCGCCGCCTGAAAATGTGGCGCACCGATGATAACTTTACTTTTGCTCTAGCCAAAGACTCGTTTCCAAAATACCATTTCACACACAGCCAGCATGAAACAAAAATTACACCATCTCCCGCTGAAGGGAACCATGTGTAGATGTGAAGCAGCGGGCGCTAACGCTTACGCTGGCGGCGGCGTTGACGCTGGCGCTCATCGCAGCGTTCCGCAGGAGAAAAAAACTGGGGAGGCGCAAAGCACGTAGTGATGGAGCGGTGTTTCCTACTGGAACATGCCAATCGCTGCTAATGGGCAATGAGAGACAGAAGACTCCGACTGGACACAGAGACCGGCAGTCCGCTTTTAGTTAACGCGCACGCTGTGAATTTCTAGATGCGAAGCATCTTATGCTCGGGACTATGTCCGTCCCGCGTCCCTCCCGCGTCCTGCGTCCGGCCACTTTTATGAAGTAGGGAAGCACCCACTATGCGAACCAGAACACTGTAGTACAATATAAGGCCGTCAACCACCACTACAGTCACCAGAGTCATGGCCTCCTTTCCGCGTCCCACGCCACCACAGCGCATGCGCGTCCCCTCCCCCCTCTCTCTCCTCTCCTAAGCTCACCCCCTTTCTCTCCTCTACGAATCCTCTACTCTACGGAGCGGCCCCGCGTCCCACACCCCGACAGCGGATGCATGTCCCCTCCTCCTATCTCTCCTCTCCTACGCTCACCCCCTTTCTCTACTCTAGCAATCGTCTACTCTACGGAGCGGCGCCCGCGTCCCACAGCGCATGCGCGTCCTCTCCTCCTTTCTCTGCTGTAGGAATCCTGTACTCTACGAAGCGGGGTCCGACATCCCCACAGCGCATGCGTGTCCTCTCCCCCCTCTCTCCTACGCTCACCCGCTTTCTGTACTCTAAGAATCCCCCTCTCTCCCTCTTCTCCTACGGGTCCCCCCCCCGTTCTCTCCTCTAGGAATCCTCTACGGAGCGGAACGCGACAGGTGGTGCCACAGCTGCATACTCCGCTGGGGGCACCACGGTAGTTCCGCGGTATGAAAATGACGGAGCGCGCCTCATTCTCTCTCCTGTGCAACGCCGCGATGAGCGCCCGGGCCGCTGCCGCGAAACGAGAGCGGCGACGTTTCTCCCGCTCAAGCTAAAGATCTCCCGGCTGCTTCGCATCCACACATGGTTCCCATTAGCGGGAGATGGGGAAGTTTTATTGTTGAACAACGCACAGGAGAAATCTCCCACCGGCACCACCTTGCAGGTCAAGATCCAGTGCCATATATACGGGGTGGCCACTGAACGGTTGTGCAGCGCGAGCAGTCGGTTTTTTCAACCAAGAAACTTGCTAGCAGACGCTTCCTGCGTCGGCGTCGCGAGGCGAGATGGGGGGAGCGTAGGAGATGAGAGAGAGGGGGGATGCGCAGTGGGAGTGTGAACACCGCGGGCAGGGACGCCTAGAGGAGAGAGGGGGGAGCGTAGGAGAGGAGAGAGAGGAGGGGCGCGCATGCGCAGTGGGAGTGCGGACGCCGCGGTCAGGGATGCCTAGAGGAGAGAGGGGAGGGGCATGCGCAGTGAGGGTGTGGTTGCCGCGGGGAGGGGATGCCTAGAGGAGAGAAAGGGGTAGAGGAGGTGTTTTATTTTTTTAAAGGGTTTGCGCATGCGCAGTTAGGGGTGGTCACGCGGCACACCACCACCACCACCGGATAAGCTTCGCCATAAGATGCTTCACATCTAAAAAAAATCCACGCATTTCCACGGAGTCAATGATGATAAGTGGGCGAAGCTCCGGATGTTCATCGGTAAATACCGTCAATCTTTCGGGAATCTTGCCCAGTACATCATCAAAAACGTGACAAACACTGTGTGCATATATTAAGAAATTGTATTTATTCGTTAGCCGTGTTTTTCCGTTTTCGTACTGAAGCCGTGTTTTCTTCGTTGGTCGTGAGCCGTGGTGGTTACCGTTTACATAAGCCGTGACTTCCGTTCCGCCTTCATTATAACGGCTTTATGGTCGGTGGAGGGATAGGGGTTCTTGGATGGGTTGTAGTGGGAAGTTTGCAAAGACAAGATCGATGCAGGTCGCTCGGATTGTTGTGGGTTGCATGTGGTCGATCACTGGATGGCACCGCGGCGCCATCTAGTGATCATTCTGAGACCTAGAGGTGGCTAAGACTCTTATTTTTCATCGTCATCAGCGTCATCGTTATGACGCATAGTGCACATCACATTCCATGTGCTGTGCCGTGATGGCAGCGTCATCGTCATGGTAGCTACTACGAAGACAACGACAATGCCGCAGGACTAGCCTATGCCCTAAGGAGCTTCGCCCCTAAAACTGTCCGAGCAATCTCACCATTCCCAGTGTGAAAATCTCTCAAGGAGGCGATCAGTCCATGCTACAAAGTCACAAAAATTACACCATCTCCCGCTAAAGGGAACCATGTGTAGATGTGAAGCAGCGGGCGCTAACGCTTACACTGGCGGCGTCGTTGACGCTGGCGCTCATCGCAGCGTTGCGCAGGAGAGAAAACTGGGGAGGCGCAAAGCAGGCAGTGATGGAGCAGTGTTTCCTACTGGAACATGCCAATCGCTGCTAATGGGCAATGAGAGACAGAAGACTCCGACTGGACACAGAGACCCGCACTCCGCTTTTAGTTAACGCGCACGCTGCGAAAATTTTTATTGTTCAACAACGCACAGGGAGAAATCTCCCACCGGCACCACCATGGAGGTCAAGATCCATTGCCATATATACGGGGTGGCCAGTGAACGGTTGTGCAGCGCGAGCAGTCGGTTTTGTCAACCAAGAAACTCGCTAGCAGACGCTGCCTGCGTCGTCGTCGCGAGGCGAGAGAGGGGGGGGAGTGTGGGAGAGGAGAGAGAGGGGGGGGACGCGCATGCGCAGTGGGAGTGTGGACGCCGTGGGCATGGATGCGTAGAGGAGAGAGGGGGACGCGCATGCGCAGTGGGAGTGTGGACGCCGCGGGCAGGGATGCCTAGATGAGAGAGGGGGGGAGCGCAAGAGGGGGAGAGAGGAGGGGAGGCGCATGCGCAGTGAGGGTGTGGTTGCCGCGGGGAGGGATGCCTAGAGGAGAGAGAGGGGGAAAGGAGGTTTTTATTTTTTTAAGTGTTTGCGCATGCGCAGTAAGGGGTGGTCACGCCGCACACCACCACCGGATTAAGGTTCGCCATAATATGCTTCACATCTAAAAATGGGGACGGTGATCTTCATCTGGAAGTTTGTGACAAGCTACAGTAGGAGAAACTGCCAAAACTTGTTGCTTTTGGGGACATCCCAGTGTAAGTGGGCCCACATCGATCAATGAATACAGTGCGCGGCATCATCTCTGAATATGACCTCCTCGAACTCAGCGAAAGTGAACTCCTTGAAGGATGGCAAGAGCAGAACGTTGTCAGACTGCAAAGAATCATGATAGGGTGAGATGACACACAAATCTCTACTAAGCACGTAATTATAGCATTTGGAACCAACAACATCTCTGAATCTATTAAAACAGGCCGTTGTAAGCTTCGGGTCCGACCATATATTATAAATACCCGTCGTTGCTTCAAGTGTCAGCGCTTTGAACATGGGTCGCAAAGCTGTAGAGGGCGAGCCACACGCGCTAAATGTACATTCAATGAACACCTGTCCGACAGCTGCACCCTCCGCAGCCCGTTGCCCCAGCTGTGAAGGAGACCATCCCGCCTTCTACCGATCATGCCCCACATGGAAAAAAAAAGACACAAATCATAGAACTCCAGGTCAAATTCAACCTGTCGTTCCAAGAGGCTCGTAAACGGTTTTCACTCCACAACCAGTATTGTCCTCCACCGATGTGACCCGCCGGGGTGCCGCGCCACGTCTTTCCGCCCCCCGCGAGTGTCACACGGAGTGCGACCGCGGTAGCGTCATCAGTGCCCCCCGGCTGGAGTGACCTGTGCTGCTCCGCCCCCCTGCCAAACAGGGCCAGCACAATGCCGAGTCTGCCGGGCCCCGGGCCACTGCAAGCGCAGATAGGTCCGACACCTCCGTGAACGTGCCTGCCGAGCAGGCACCATCCATCACCTCTTCCGATGTGATGGATACATGTCACACTCCCCCCGGCGCCTCAGACGCCGAACGAAAGTCGCAGCTCTTTGGAGCGCACCAAACAGAAAAACTCCGCATTACAGGGCCCCCAAAAGGCCTTGTAACTTGAGGCAACACTTTTTTTACACACAGCACCAAAGTACTTTAAAATGGAGACACAAATTCTACAGTGGAACGTCAGAGGACTGCTCAGAAACCTCTACGATGTTAAAGAACTTTTACACGAACATTCACCAAAAGTGCTGTGTGTACAAATGAAACACTTAAAATCGAAAGACACCAAGTTGCTAGGCAATTACATTATTTTCTGAAAGGACCGGGATGATGCCACGGTGTCATCCGGTGGTGTAGCCATTATAATTGATCAAGGAATAGCATGGACAAATTTACCACTCCAAACCTCCCTTGAGGCAGTGACTGTTCGAGCCATCGTTTTCAACAAACTCGTCACCATTTGCTCTCTCTACATACCTCCACACTACCAACTGCACAAACGTAAGCTCCTGTCAATAACAGATGAACTTCGAGAACCCTATCTGTATCCTTGGAGACTTTAATGCACAAGACATTCTATGAGGTGACTCCCACTGCGATGCGCGAGGTCGCCTAATTGAACAGTTCCTTTTTACTTACGGCGCGTGTCGCCTGAATCGCAAAGAGCCAACATAATATAGCCTCGCTAGCAACAACTACTCGTCCATAGATCTAAGCATTACACCTCTATCGCTTCTACCCCTACTCCAATGGAAGGTCATCAATAATCATTACGGAAGTGACCAGTTTCCAATAATTCTGAACACAACAATAGATAATGAAGGTCCTCCACAGGTTTCCCAGATGGCAGCTTGACAGGGCCGATCGTGAACAGTTTCGAAATGCTACTCACTTATGTTGGTCTGATATGTTTGGCTTAAGCATAGATGCAGCTGTAGACTTCTTTACTGCTCTTCTAATTGATGCTGCAATGGAGTGTATCCCACAATCGCGACGGTCCGCCAAACGGCGTGTCCTGTGTTGGAATACGGAGTGTCGAAATGCTCGCAAAAAGCAAAACAAATCGGTGGAAGTTGCTGCGGAGCTCACCGACAGACAAGAATCTTGACAGTTCTAAGAACATACAGTCTCAAGGAAGAAGAACGCACCAGCAGGCTAGGAGGGAGACTGACTGACTGACTGAATAACTTTATTTGGTCCTGAGGAGGCGATGCCCCCTAAGGGGCGTCGTCTGCGGGCCGCGCCCACGACAGGACAGCGAGTTGAAACTCGACGGCCAGGTTGTGAGCCCTCTGCACGGCCCGGAGTTGGTCATCCTCGTGGGAACTTGTGAGGAGTGTGTCCCAGTCCTTTTCTGTGGTTGGAGACCTATCGTCCGCGCGCAACTCCGGGGCATTGCCACAGCACGTGTTGCAAGTTACATCGCGGGATGCCGCATCGGGGGCATCCCGGCCTTAATTCGCTTATAAATCTTGTGTACACTGCCGGTGAGGGATATGCTCCGGTCTGTAGGAGACGGAAGAATAGTGCTTCTGGTCATTTTAGCTGAGGGTGTGGGATCGGAAACTTTCGCCGTTCGAGAAGATAGTGCTGACAGATTTCGTTATACGTCTGGAGTTGGTTCCGAAGCCATTTCTCGCCTTTGGGCCGTGGGCCGCCCTCTCTCCTGACGCGACGAGTAAGGTCTCGCGCCTGGAAGTGGGCAAACTCGTTGGCGTTTGGGACGAGGGGGTAGGCGTCGGAGCCCATATGGCCCGGGAAACAAATTAAGTGCGTGGTGTCAGTCCACACGGCACGCGAGAGCACGCTGGCTGCTTCTTTACAGACAGAGCCCTAACGGAAGGCCTGGGCCGCGGTTCGGGAATCGGTGTAAATTGTAGTGCGGGTTGTGTTCGCCATTGCTAATGCGATTGCCACCTGTTCTGCGGGGTCAGGGTCCAAGTTTCGTAGAGTAAGTGTTGTGAGGAGTTCTTTTAGCGAAGTTACAGCTGCTACATAGTGCTTATAATTGGGGTATTTTGCGGCGTCTACAAAGGCGACCGTGTCGGGCATAGCGGCTGAGGTCTTTAGTAACGCGGCAGCGCGTGCTTTACGACGACCCTGGTTGTAGTCCGGGTGCATGTTACGTGGGGAGTGGAGGTACTAGAATGCTGTCGCCTTGTGTGTTTACGAGAGGGAGTGAATATGCTTGTCGTCCTGCTACCCTATTAATCATGTTTCAAACTTTAGCCTCATGTGTATATGAATTAATGCCCCATCAAGATTTCTGCCAGGTCTCCCCTCCTAATAGAGAACGCACCCTGCCCCACTCAATTAGGATAGAGACCTGGCAGAAATCTTGATGGGGCATTAATTTCATAAACACATGAGGCTAAAGTTTGGAACATGATTAATAGGGTAGCAGGACCACAAGCATATTCACTCCCTCTCGTAAACATACAAGGCGACAGCTTAGAAAACCAGGCGAATTCCGTCGGTGCACGCTTCGAACAGGTTTTCCAACTCGACGCACTATACTGAATTGTTCCAAAGATACAAAAGCATAACAGAAAAACAGAAACTAGAGCGCAAATCCACAAAACAAGAGGCATACAATCAACATTTCTGTTTAGCTGAGCTACGGGCCTTGCTAAACTGCTGCAATAAATTCGCCCCAGGCTCCGACCATGTGGCGTATGAAATGTTGAAATTACAACGCTTGGAAACCCAAAAAGCCCTCCTCTTCCTGTATAATTCTGTATGGTTTTCCGGCGAGATCTACTCAGCCTGGAAAGAAGCCATGGTTATTCCGATCCTAAAACAGGGCAAGGACCCGTCCTCAAGTTTCAAGCTACAAGGCCGACAGCGCTAACGAGTTGTCTTTGCAAAGTCTTTGAGAAAATGATAAACAGGTGACTGATTCACTTCCTTGAAACAAACATCCTACTAGACCCATACCAGTGCAGATTTCGAGAGGCTAAATCCACAACTGACCCCCCTTGTCCGTATTAATGCACAAATTCGTGACGCTTTCGTTCCCATAACAAATTTTATTTTCTGTGTTCCTTGATATGTAGAAGGCCTATGACACTACATGGCACTTTTGGTATACTGAGAGACCTCTCACACTTAGGTGTATTGGGTAGAATGTTGACCATAATCGAAAGCTACCTGCCCAATCGGACACTCCGTGTCCGAGTAGGCACTATTTCGTCCTTGAAGATTTGTTCAAGAAACGGGAGTTCCGCAAGGTGGCGTACTGAGTTGTACACTTTTTATTATCAAAATGAATAATTTCTTGCGCCTGTCTATCCCACGCAATCTGTTTTTTCTGCATATATATCGACGATGTACAGGTCAGGTGTTAAATCATGCAACCTTTCAATGTGTGAACGGCAGGTTCAGTTGGGTTTGAGCAAGGTCTCTCAATAGGCCGGAGAAAATGGTTTTAAATGGAACGCACAAAAGAGCACATGTTTCCAGTTCTCTTGAAAGAGGGGCCTTCATCCATAACCCGATATTAATCTGCATAGGTCAGCGTCTGTCTGTAAACACTGAGCATAAGTTTCTGGGCCTACTGTTAGACACAAAACTTAACTTGATACCACACATCAAGTATATCAAAAACAAGTGTTTAAAAACCATGAATATTCTGAAAGTGTTGTCACGAACTACGTGGGGTAGTGATAGGAAGTGCGTTCTCAAACTTTATAAAATGCCTCATACGCACGCGTCTAGATTATGGGGCTATAACCTAACAGTCTGCGAACACCAACAGCCTTAAAGATGCTTCACCCCACCTATCCACCATCTAGGCATTCCGCTTTCTACGGGCGCTTTTCACACTAGCCCCTGTAGAAAGCCTGCACGTAGAACCGAATGGGTGGTCGCTTCACCTGCAAAGACGTTACATGTCTTATCTCAAGGGGAACGCAGGCAAGGAACACCCCTTCCACTCCACAATCAATTGATTTGTTCAGTTCTGCATTATTCGACAACCGCCCTTGGTTGCGACAGCCCTACTTACTCCGTGTGAGGGGCCTATCTGGGGAACTGGGTGTGCCACTTCTTGAAAACCGTCTGATGGCTCCCGCTGCATATCTGCCTCCGTGGCAGTGGCAGCTTATAGACTGCGATGTATCTTTCCTCAGTGACTGACTGTACTCCTTTGTGCGTGCAGTGCTCCCCTTCTGTCTTTCTCTTTTTAATACCCTTTCCCTTATCCCCGGTGCAGGGTAGCAAACCGGACGCTGTTCTGGTTAACCTCCCACCCTTTCCTCTTCTTGCTTTCTCTCTCTCGTGGAAGTTACAAAGCACGTACGTGCCTATTGCCCACATCCACACACACTTCCTCGAACTGCAACACATGCAGTTTCCCATAATTCTTTACCGATGCCTTAAAGACACATTTCTGTGTCATACGCTGTGGTCGCCCCATCCTTTTCGGATGCGGGCCCCTCTGCACCCTAATACAAGCATCTTTAGAGCAGAGGCCGACGCGATACTTGCGGTCGTCAAAAGAGTAAAAATTCAAAATTACATTGTGCAGTAATACACACCGATTCCCTAAGCGTGGTGAAAGACCTCAAAACATTGAAAAGACACAAAAATCCCGTCCTTGCCGCACTTCACTCAATTTTATGCACAGTATACACATTCAAACAACATGTCCTAGTCTGCTGGGTGCCAGGGCACCGCGACATACAAGGAAATGTCTTGGCGGATCAGCTAGCTGCATCCGTCAATGAAACCACTGGCAATACATCCCTGCGCTTGACTTAAAACCTTTTCTTAAACGAAAGCTCAGGGGCATATTGGCAGAGCACGTTTCATAGGCACACAGAAAATTAAACTGCCCGTTACCAAGCCACAACTTAGTCATTGGCCGCCAGTATTAAAGCGACGCCGCACAGAAGTTACACTTACGAGGCTAAGAACAGGACATATACACAGTACACACTCGTACCTTTTTGTCTGGTGGCGATCCGCCTTCGTGTGACATATGTAGTGAAGCACTAACCATGCTTCACATTTTAAATCCAGTGTAAGGAATTAGACGCACTTCGAAAACACTACTTTCCATTAACCTACCGACAGCAAATACCATTTCACCCATCAATGTTCATCGGTAGGGATTCGATTTTCAAACATCAATCATTGTTGGCATTTTTAAGAGCCGTGCGTACTTTTCACGTGATATATCCAGGCATTCCGTAGCTCGACCTCTGAAGAGAGGTCGCTGCTGCGGTGGCTACGTTAAACAAAGCACCAACCTCGCGGCCCCTTGTACTCAAGGGCGTTGGCGAGGCCTCTTGTGCTAATGCCATATATCTTCACCATAGTTTTCTTATCACGACCTTTCGACATTCCTTCTCACTACACACATTTCACGTCACATTCGCGGTTTTAATACTTCTATCTTTTACCCGCCTTAGCGCTCGAAATTTTAAGGCCCTTATACAGCCACTTGCCACAATCATTGTTCACATCTCTTGTCCGATGACCTGGCGCTCTTTGGCCATCAAATGGCTCTTGCGCCACAAAACATCACACATCATCATCATCATCATCATTGCCCATATCGCGAAACCTGCTGAAGACTGTGCTGAAGACTGTGACGAACAACAAACGTCCATTGTGAGAGACCAGCACGTGACGCGGCACACAACAGAGCGCGCCGACTTCGCCAGTGAATCAGGCGTAGTCCAATGAATGCCGTCTCAGAGGCTTGGTCTGGCCGGATTGGCGCCCACAAGGTCGTCTTGATTTCTATGCAGTTGTGGTGGTCATACAAGTTGGACCAGCGTTCAGTAGCTTTCGTGGACAGTGCTGCAGTAGGTGCGAAATAATAGGGAAATATTAATTCTTGCTATCTAATGTAGAACGATTTAGTTTCTTGTATTCACTAACAACCACCACCTTGACTTCTTTAAAACAAGGTTTACAATACATGTATAGGCGAGAAGAGCAACGGGAATTAACTAAATTTGTTACATACGATATTTCATTAAAGTCAATTTTTTGATCTCGAGGTTGGGTTCCTATCTGAATGACACGACCATACCATGCACGTCATCGACATTGCGATAGATTAAATCAAGTTTAGAAGAAGGCGTAATGACAAAACTTACGTCCGAGATCAGACAAACGTTACAATGTGAAGGGATGAACCCTTCAGAGCGCTGACGTACCTCTCTTCACCAGCGCTCTCTTGTGCCTTGCGACATGACATAACAAAAGCCAGTCTACGAGACTGATGCCAAAGCATTGTAACACATGCGAGAAATTTATTATTGTCGCAAGAGTGAATAGCCAACAAAACGCCAACTAACCAATATTAGGCAGCACTAGCCGACAGTTCGAATGAAAGATTTCATTTATTCTATATTCAAAAATTTACACATACAAGAAAAAAAACATGGTTGATCCCTCCGTCATAGGAATAGGTATATCACGAAAGTGAAACGTGTCCTTACAGAAGTAGTTGAATGTTTACTTGTACATTGATATAAGAGAGCTCGCGCAATGTAATTTGGTGTTCGACAGCTATAGCACTGTTTAACGCGAATGCACCCACGTTGACGCTTAGTGATTATCTCCACTCCGACGACTAACGTCCATGATCAAATATTAAACAAACCCTTGTGGTCATAGATGCTTGTGGTAGCTGTAGTAGTTAACGGTGAGAGCAGAATCGGAGAAAGCGGTGTGACAGCCATGCGGGCGTCGCTGAATGGACGCCGAACTTGGGCTAAGGTCGCCTAGTCGCCCGATGTTAGAGTATTGAACGCCACTGCCCGACTAGAGGGAAACGCAAGTGCGTCGCATCTTCCCTGTCGGCCGGCCGCGATTTTTTATGGGGCGAGCGTAAGTGGGGAACGCGGAGTTACAGCCAGGCGAAGTAGGCGAGCGTCGCAGGGTTATTTTTGGTATGGATGGATACTATGAGCGAAGCTGTCGAAGCCGACGCTTAGGCTAAGGTCGCCACCTGGAGGTGTGTTAAGGCGGCGACAAAATGGCACTTGACGAATTGGAAACGCGCCGAATGGGAAGGGCACGTAGAAACGACGCGTTGAAAGAGCTAATCGCGAATGTGAATGGTCATGAAGCATTATACTTCACTTTACCAAGAGCAGTGCGAGAGGACAGTGGTAGATATAAAAGGCGCATTTGTAAACTTCCAAAGCGTGTGACCATGGCGCAGTGGTTAGCGTGCCCGGCATCTGTTACGGCGGATCAAGAGGTCGTGGGTTCGACTCACGCTGGCGCAACCTTTTTTCTTTGCTTTCTGATCGTGCGTATTTTTTGCGACGTCACTTCCGTGACGATATTACGTCGCTGAAGTCTTGGTGGACACCGGCTTAAAACACCTTCGTGTTAAAAAATTTCACACCAGTTGAACAGAATCCTTGTTTTTCAGATTTGTCACCGTCGTTGTTGCTACGCCGACAGACCAATTTTTCACTATGTCAACTTGCCATGGAAACGTAAGACATCTTCGAAATTCCATGCACCTATTTTGTGGCTCCTTCCACGCGGTGTGTGTGTGTGTGTGTGTGTGTGTGTGTGTGTGTGTGTGTGTGTGTGTGTGTGTGTGTGTGTGTGTGTGTGTGTGTGTGTGTGCGCGCGTGCGTGTTTGCGTGTGTGTGTGTGTGTGTGTGTCCCACTGAAAAGATGAAGACGCCGCTTCGATTGCCAGCCATTGCGGCCACATTTAGAGAGAGGCGAAACGCAAGAACGCCCATGTGCTACGATATCTTAGTCCTTCCACTGCGTGAATATGGGTGTTCAGCTAAGCTGTTTTCGTTTCATTACGTCTAAAATTTTTTCTCTTCACTAGGCCGTTTCACTAGCAACGTCATCAGTTGGCCCTTGAATCCATACTGGCCCCTGCCAGTATGTGGAATCATCATGCCAGTATTCAGTGATCTGGCACGGAGGCACGGGGAGGGGGGCAGCTAGGGGTGCACGTTGTCGTTGGGGTGGCAAACCGATGCAGAATTTCTTTAAGCAACGAGTCACGACATGTCCCGCACACCGGTACTTGCTCGAAGCAGTCCGTTCACACACACTGCAGGATCGGCGCGGCCGGAGTCACCTTGCAGTTGGTCACGCACGCCAGATATGGTGGAGAGGATGGCACACGCCGACAAGTATCCAAGCAGATTCCCGATTAACTGCAGTTGAAATCTTTCTGCAGCTACCGGGAAGCGCTCGTCTGGGTTGTAACTAACTTGCGTACGGGTATATCTAGTTTCGCGATGATGAAGATTCCCTGAGCAGTGGCGTAGCCCAGGCGGTGGCACACCGGGCACGTGCCCCCCCCCCCCGAAATTTTTTTTTCGCCATGGCATACAGAGCGAAAAATGACAATTTCAGGGAGGTGCCCCACCCGAAATTAAGAAGGTGCCCCCCCCCCACCCCCCGAAAAAAATTTCTGGCTACGCCCCCTGTCCCTGAGGGCACTGCATTTGCGCTTAGAATCGGTGTCCCGACTTTGGACAGTTATTTTGGCCCGCTGGCGTCGATTATACTCCCTTTCTGACGCTGCAGGCACTCTATACTCTGTCTCAGAAGTTCCTTTCAGCACTGTGGAGGCTACAGGGCCCCCTTAGCCAATAGGAAGGGGTGATTATCCCCGCCACATGTATTCATCCGCGCCGTGTCGTCTGCTAGAATCCCTTGGCGTCTGCGCACACACGTTCACGCACACGTTTGTTTCGCACACGCGGAGGCAGTGCGAAACAAACAAACGCGGATCGAGCGGCGCGGGTATCGCGTTGGCATCCTGAGATCGAGTGACTATTCCGGGCGGTTTGTGTCAACATCTCGGGCACATCTTTTTTTTTATCCTAGCTATAGACAGCGCCGCTGTAATATAAGTTGAAGCACATGCGGTGATCAAAATGATTCCCGAGTCCGCCACTGTGGCATGCGTAATAAACATAACGAGGTAAATAGCATTTTTTACGCCTGTTGCTGGGGGGTCCGTTGTGCATTATAAGGGAGTGCTGCAGAAAAGAAACATGGACGAGAAGACAACGCAACCGTCCTGGCTCTCTTGTCATCCAGGTTTATTTTGAGGAGCACCTTGTTTAATAAGGCATGTTATAACCGCAGAAACGATTTTGGACAGCCTCTTCCTATTTTACCCGATTGTGATAAGTTTTACTGTACATTCTGAGTGTGACTGTATCTTAATGAGACGTGATGACTGAATATTATAAGTATTGCACGAAGTACGAGCGATAATGTAGGCCCGCGCCACGTGGTATCTTATTAGTAAATGTGGAACCAATGCGTGTCGCATCTATGTTTCGGTTGAAGGTGTTCTCTTTAAATGATAACAATTCCTTGTCGGCAAACCGAACACACCTTCAGCGTATCTATGCAGTTAAAATTCTGCGCCCATCGTCATTTTGTGTAACACAAGTTGTGACGAGAAGTGACGCATTGTGGCAGGGTCGACAAACGTTGGACTAACATTGTCATACTATTGCACATGAATACTTATTTCATTAAGAGCTGTCTGCCGACAGTCGGCAGACCAGTGCTGGTCAACGGAAGCCACCACTATAGCGAAGTAGGCACAGGCCAACACCAGCCAGCAGTTAAGATCGAATGGTCAACATTACAAGCCAACACTAACAAGCAGTAGCCAAGCCAACGCTTGGTGGCAGTTCTCTGGCCAAGCCTGATGTCTGCGAATTGGTTCACGCAAAGAATCGTAGGTACAGCGCAACAAATATCAGGAGGGAAACATAGCGCTGCTATTTCAACTGCTGGCGATGCTAAATATTGTATCTACGAAATGTAGAATTCCGTTATTTTTACAGCGAAAGCTGTTATGAGATCTCAAGGGCCGATTTTGGCGCCGCAGTTCACTGCTGCCGCCGCAATCGCCACCGCCGCCACCGCCGCCGCCGGTGTCCTTAACAATAACCGCGCCAAATAAGAAAAAAACTTAATAAATAAAAAATACCGCGGATAAAATGGGATACGAACCTGGGCCCTCTGCTTGGCAGCCCAATATTCTACCAATGAGCAACGCCGGTGCTTGAAACGCCGTTGCAAACTGGACCTACTGAGGCTTCATGTGGGGTAAGCAATCGTGTTACCATGTGTAATGAAACGTTTTAGAACAGGAAAGTAACAACCAGGCATCACACAACGCGAATTGCGTAACGAGTAGGCCGTTGAGTGCTCCAACCAGGCCCGTAGCCAGGAATTTTTTAGGGGGGGGGGGGGGGGCACTTGTCGGAAGCCTTGAAAAACACCTATTTTTATTATTTGTGCTCGGTAAAACACCTCCCTCCATCCGAATTTCGGGAGGCCCGGGCCCCCTAGCCCCCCCCCCCCTGGATAAGGGCCTGGATCCAACCCATTACAAAAGCCTCAGGCATAATTCTACATCGTCGTCTTCCACAGCATCAACAAAGTGCACATAATGCCTTACAATTGTTCAGCGGGTAACACGCTTCTCCGAAGAATGCCAAAAAATGGCATAGTGGACGCTTCCCCACTACAGAAAAATTATGATTATTTATTGCGTAAAGGGTACCATGCAAGTGTGCTTGTGGTAGTTGCCCTAAAGGTGTTTTAAAAAACATGGCTTGTTCCCTATGTCATAGGAATCGGTATAACACGAAAGTGAAACGTGTCTTCACAGAGGTAGTTGAGCGTTTTATTGTGCATTGTTTCGCCCAAGGGCGAAGACATGAATGCTATAGCAACCAATTGTAATGTCCTGCGAAGTGCGGCAAACAGCTCGAAAGTTGCTGCACGCTCCTCAAGCAGAACTGACGCACGAGAACGAGCGTGGCTGGTACAGCTCGACACTTAAAGCGCGCTGAGACACAGAGAAGGACGCAGGAAATGAAAGCACAAGCACACAACGCACAAACTGCCCCCAAGAAGGGATAAGCGCGCGCGCACGAGCCACTACGCCCAGGCGCGCGCATTGCAGGCACGCGTGCATCGCAACGACTGGGGGCACGACCTTTAAAGCGCGCCCCTCGCGCCATCTCGCTAGTGTTAACGAGAACAGAAAGTTCCACTTAGCTCTAAGTACCGCCCGCTGTAAATGGTGTATACTGTAGCGAGAGACGTCAGACGTCGTGAAGGTGGCCGACGTAGCCATGCCGATGTCTCGGCACTTTATTTTGAAGGGCAGCGGAGTGGCGGCGGCTGCAGCGTCCAGACAACCAGGCGCGTGAGCTCATTCTTTCTGAACGCTCGAGCCTCGAGCTACGCATTAGCTGCGCGACAGGCGCGGCGCGGTGGCTCGGAAAATGATGTTGATGAATCACGATGATGATGACGCTACATATATAAATAGTTTGCCGTTAGTATGCTGAGGACCATACGGTCTTTGGCCGAGTCGTTTTGCGCCGCACGCTCGGAGCTAGAGGTCGTAGGTTTGAGTCCCGGCAACGGAACTTTTTCTTCTGGTTTTTTTTTTCGCTTTGGGATTTGTTAGTGTAGGTTTTACACCGGGACGGAAATATGTCAGTGGAGCCGTGGTGGACCCCGACATAAAATACTCTCGTGTTAAAAGGCTCTAGAAAGGCCGCTCTTCCAGCTTTCGTTGTGACTAGCTGCGCCTTCCGCGCAGGCCTGGCGGTTTTCTTGTTATTCAGGACACATGGGCATCGGCAAGGGGGGCAAAACGAGCACTTGCCCCCCTCAAGTCACACGAGCACTTTTAACACACTAAAGCTGCTTCTGCGCTCCCTGCTCACCTAGCCGCGATGCAACATTGGTGTGCACCCCCCAAGGACATAAGAGTATGCCGACGCCATTGCATGACAACATGCATGCATCATGAGCATTCACATCGCAATTCTCACTCTGTATCCACTCTGTGCCCGCCGTGGTGTTATAGTGGTTACGGTGCCTGTATGGTGATTAGTAGGTTGTGGGTTTGATTCGAGCCGTAGCAGTTGCATTTCCATGGAGGCGAAATGCTACAGGCCCGTGTACTGTGTGATGAAAATGCACGTTAAATGCACGTTAAGATGGTCGAAATTTCCCCAACCCTTCACTACGCTTCCCTCGTAATCACGTCGTGGTTTTGGCGATGAAAACCCCAAGCAATAGTATATTATATTCCACTCAGTGAAGGTGCATGACCAGCGAAGGCCAGTTTCGTATAAAAGGCGAGTTGTGATGTGGCCCATCAATCCTCTATTTACTGCAACCCACCCCTAACCTTCAACCAAAGGACCAGGCAGGATTTCGTACAGGCTCCTCAACAACAGAACATATTCATACTATCAATCAGGTGATAGAGAAATGCGCGGAATACAACCAACCCCTATACATAGCCTTCATAGATTACGAGAAGGCATTTGATTCGGTGGAGACATCAGCAGTCATGCAGGCACTGCGGAATCAGGGCATCGACGAAGCCTATATAAACATAATGGAAGAAATCTACAGTGGATCCACAGCCTCTATAGTCCTCCATAAAGAAAGCGACAGAATCCCAATACAGAAGGGCGTACGGCAGGGAGACACGATCTCTCCAATGCTATTCACCGCTTGTTTACAGGAGGTTTTCAGGGCCCTAGATTGGGAAGAGTTAGGGATAAGAGTTAATGGAGAGTATCTCAGTAACCTGCGATTCGCTGATGACATTGCATTGATGAGTAACGCGGGGAGACGAATTACAGCGTATGATTACTGAACTGGATACGGAAAGTAGAAGAGTAGGTCTGAAAATTAATATGCATAAAACTAAAGTAATGTGGAACAGTCTTGGCAGAGAACAGCGCTTTGCGATATGTGGCGAGACACTGGAAGTTGTAAAGGAGTACGTCTACTTAGGACAGGTAGTAACCGCGGAGCCAAACCATGAGAGTGAAATAACTAGAAGAATAAGGATGGGATGGGGCTCATTCGGCAAGCATTATCAAATCATGAATGGTAGTCTACCACTATCCCTCAAGAGGAAGGTATATAACAGCTGCATATTACCGGTACTTACTTACGGAGCAGAAACCTGGAGACTTACAAAGAGGGTTCAACTTAAACTGAGGACGACGCAGCGAGCGATGGAAAGGAAAATGATAGGTGTAACCTTAAGAGACAGAAAGAGAGCAGAGTGGGTCAGGGAACAAACGGGGGTTAAGGATATCATAGTTGAAATCAAGAAGAAGAAATGGATATGGGCCGGGCATGTAGCACGTCGGCAGGATAACCGCTGGTCATTAAGGGTAACTGACTGGATTCCAAGAGATGGCAAACGCGTGAGGGGGAGACAGAAAATTAGGTGGGTAGATGAGATTAAGAAGTATGCAGGTATAACGTGGCAGCAGAAAGCACAGGACCGGGTTGATTGGCGAAACATGGGAGAGGCCTTTGCCCTGCAGTGGGCGTAGACAGGCTGATGATGATGATGATGATGACCCTAACCTTGGGTCGTAAGACTGGCGTCGCCTGCGAGCGAAGGCAGTTTCCCTTAGTTCAAGCCAGTGCGATAACGGTGCACAAATCGCAAGGGGGGAACCTACTCGTCCATCGTTTACGAATACAACAAAACACATCCCCAGAAGTTGGTGTACGTCGCTCTCAGCCGCTGCACCAACGTAAATAACCTCTACCTGACCAATGCAAAAGGAGACCACCAATTCTACCATAAGCATAAGAACGAGGATAAGGCAATGCTCAACGAGTTTCTACGTCTTGAGCAACATCGATTACCCACCTTGACACAGTGGTATCTACGATCCCTGCGAGAGGACGTCGACTCATCGGAGTTTACCCTTGCGCTGGTCAACGTTCGGTCTCTTCATGCTCACGCAAATGACGTCGAACGGGACCCCATACTGACCGCGGTGGACGTGCTCTGCCTTACCGAGACGTGGAACGCAAAACGAACGTTCATTAAAGGATACGTTCCCATTATATGCACCGACGAAGCAGAGCATCCCGCGGGTGGTGTGGCCATCTATGTCAAGCAAGCCGAAATTGCTGAAGACCTTAAATTACCGCTCACCAGTCAGAGCCACAACGGCGAACATGCCGGTGTAAAGCTCTTTGAAAGTGGAATGAACCTGCTTACCATGTATCTAGCACCTAACATATCAACCGGAAACATAAAGACATACATAGACACCGCCTTACGAGACTATGCAAACAAGTACAAGAACGAACCGTTCGTACTGGCGGGTGACTTTAACGTTGACATCACAGAAAATAGTTGGCTCATCCAACATATGGTATCGCGATATGATCTCAGGTGCATATCCTTCGACCACATGCAACCCACAACCATCCGAGGAACCTTCATCGATCTTGTCTTTGCAAACTTCCCACTACGACCCATCCAAGAACCCCTATCCCTCCACTTCACCGACCATAAAGCTGTCATAATGAAGGCGGAACGGAAACCACGACTTATGTAAACGCTAACCACCACCGCTCACGACCAACAAAGAAAACACGCCTCCAGTACGAAAACGGAAATTCACGATTCAAAGATAAATAATATTTCTTAATATATACACACAGTGTTTGTCACATCTTTGAAGATGTACTGGGCAAGATTCCCGAAAGATTCACGGTTTTTACCGATGAACCTCCGGAGCTTTGCCCACTCATCATCATTCACTCCATGGATATGCGTGGATTTTTTTTCCTCTTGTTTGGCCGAGAACCAACATTGCCCCTCGACACCGTCATTCCGTTTCCAGCAGCGCCGACCAGCGAATATGCCCTTGACGCTATTACCCGGACTGCTCATACGCGGGAAACAGCGCGTACTCGCCTTCTGAACTCCCAAGGGAACCAACGACGTTTGTATGATCGGCGACACAGGGACGTCAACATTTCGTCCGGTTCTTTGGTTCTGCTGTGGACTCCGACCCGTCGCGTTGGCCTGTCAGAAAAAAACTGCTCTCTCGGTACACAGGCCCATATCAACTGCTTCGTGCGGTGACTCCCGTAACATATGAAATCGCTCCTGTCACCTCGTCGTCTCCATCCTCCCCGCAGGCCAGCGATATCGTACACGTCGCACGCTTGAAGCCGTACAACTCTCCCAGTGATGTTGACGTCTAGACGCCCCGAGACGGCGCATATGCCGCCGGGGGGTTATGCTACATGCATAATGCCAGCCCCTGAACCATGCGCGTGTGTGCCGGACGAAGACAACGAAGATCCCTGGCTGCTCGGGCTCTGAGCTGAACCGGTCAGCGCTGCAACCGCTACTGTAAATATATCGTGTGAATAGTCTACGGACTACAGTCTACCTAGTCGTTATTCACGTAACAATATCATTCGGTTGGCAAACTGTGCTTCGACTACGTGGGTAAACAAGCATTACCAAGTGTAACAAGCTTTCGCTTGCATTACCGGACCTAGCCGAGCTAAGCTGCATGCATTTTTTACAACGCCTATCGTTTTTGAAGAATCCCCTCGTGCAAACCAAGGCTTTTAGACTTTTGACATGTTTGCACAAAACTGATAGTACGCCGTTAGTCTCCTTTTGTGTATATATACTGCTGACGTGCGTGGCCTCCACCAGCGCTGCTGGCACTGTTGCTTGAGTTGTTGTTTATGCTCTTCTTGGGGAGTATATAGGAAGCATGTCCAGTCAGCTTTAAGAAGTAACATTTCAGAGCCAAGCATTGCTGAACCACGGTGGAACACGTCGAAGAACGCTGCGTATTACGGGCACCATCGGCTCGCAGGAGCATTCATTTCAACGACGAGGTTTCATCCAACTATTATCTTTTGGCGTCACATCGTAGTCGCAGTCCCCTGAGAGCTTATGAAATGCACACGGCTATGCGACACACCAAATACATCGCTTCGCCTCGTATTCGGCATAGTCGCCTTCTCGTGGCCGGTTCGCACAGCGTTCATTTTTGCTATGTGTGAGATCAGCCCCAACTTTATGATGCGATTAGGCCTACAGGTTCTACAGAAGTGCGCGGTACACACTTGATTTTTACGAGGCCCTTCGTCCGCAACCTAGCTGGCGAATTTCTTCCAATGCAACTCATTGATATCCACCATGTGCCATTTATCTTGCGGTGGGAGGTTTCACACGGCCACGAGACTATTAAATGTACAGTGCGAAGACAGTAAACGCGTTCCGCGCAGCAGCGTGTTCTCCGTGGTAAGCGCAATGCTATTGGGAGTCATTTTCAATTAAATGTTTGTCGAAAGACTTCAAGGTGTGGGGAAGCACGCTCACCCATGCTTTCTTTTCCTTGACGGAGGCGCGACCAGTCTGCCAGCGAGAACACATGGTCCCTCGGGAGAGACACTGTAGCCTCTTTCGGAGGGCCATTGACCCCGCGGCCAGCGCGCGCTATCCCCCTCTTCCCGGATAGCGGGACAGGGTACTCTTCCTCTGCGGGAGAAACAACCCTCGCTGGAAGAGGGAAACTGGAGGTAAAAGAAAACAGATGAACGGACGGGGAGACGGGGCCACGAACACTTCACCTCCGAGACCCCTGTGAGCCGCGGCCATCGACTAAGCAGTAAGCCTTCCTCTGTGTTCTCTTCATAGACCGGACTATCCCTCTAAGCGACATTTACGCGGGATTGCTAACGTAGCTGTGATGGAAACGCGATTAAATGTGGGCCCAGGATCCGTTCATTAAAATGACTCAGCAATCAGACCTTCAAACACGAAACACAGACGACTTTATAGACAACTCTAAAACCCACACAAAATATTTACAGCCTCACTAGTGTTCAGCAATTGACCGTCCGTCTACTCTCGCGACGTGCCGCGCACTCCTACATTCACCTCCTCACTGTCGTTGCGGTCACCATGGTGGTCGTCATCTCGGCGATGTCGCTGCGTGGCCCGACGAAGGTCGCGATGGCTCGTCACCGCGTCCGCCCCGGCTGTGACAGGTCGGCCGGGAGTCGTAACGGTTGACCCCAGGTTGTCACCGTGCCTGGCTGGCGGTTAGCCAGCCGCTTCCAGCTGCAGCATCGCCTCTGGTCGCTCCGGGACCCTCGCACCAAGCCGCTAGGGCAGCAGGCCGCTGGCGCCCCACGGAGCCAAAGATGTGTTCGGCGCCGCCGGAACGGTTACACCAGGTCGCTCGAACAGCAGGCCGCTGGTGCACCGGGAACTCGACGAACTGCCGTCGCCGATGTCCGCCCGCTGTTGTTGTTGTTGTTGTTGTTTTCCTCCAAATATGGCTCATACCCATGGAGGGGATTGGCCAAGTAGAAGGTGAATTTGCTCGATCCTTACTGTATTGTTTTATTCCTAGGTGCGCTAGTTAGTTAATTATTGATTAAAGTACCAATTGCCGGTAATGAAATATATAATGCACACAGAATTTAGCAAGAGAATCGTTTAGTCGCAGTGATGTACTCCTGAACGGCAATTAAAACCTCCCTGTGACTGTACCCCAGAGTAGTGGCTCCAAAAGAAAGAAGAACAGGTTCCGATAACTGCAGGCCCAGTTTTCGAAGAGGTGGTATTAGTATACTTTTTCTGAATGTATTAAATCGGCGACAAGATAATAAAAAATGACCAATCGTTTCCTCCCTCATTACAGAAAAGGCACATAGGGGAATTGGCTAGACTTGCTCTATGGAGGTAAAAAATTGAGGGAGATAACTCGGCAACGAAATTTTGTGATGGCAACTTCCATCATCCTTGATTTAGACTGGTCGCTGCGCCAGGGAAATAACAAGTGTTTATACTCAGGAGAAGAAGTCAGTGCAGGGTCTGATGAACTTTGCCTAATCGTAAGTGACCGAAATCGTGCCTCCGTGATGTGTGCTGTAAATGGTAGAACAGGAATGATCGGCGCGGAAAGCGACGCTTTCGCAAGAGAATCCGCCATTTCGTTTACCCACAAGCCTTTGTGTCCCGGTGCCCATATTAAATGAATGCATCGGAGATGACAGGGAACTAAAGATTTAAAGAGTTCTCAGTAAAGGCGTCCCACCCGATGTGGCCCGCTCTCCCGAGACTCTTCTTCTTTTCTCTCGGTCCGTGTTCTTTCTCCGCCACAATCATCATCATCTGCTCTTCGCTTGTCGCCACACGGTATCATCGTCACCAGCTGCCTCCTTGTATTGTCACGGCCACGCACCACTATCCACATCATCACAGTAGCAATAAAGTGTTGTTTTGTTGACCTAGCCTGTTGCCTTAGTCTCCCGAACCCGTCGTAGGTGCGATGTCTCGAGCCACGGGAAGGGGCCGTTGATACGCGCACGGTGCAACTGTGTGCGGCTGGAACAGTAGCTAAGCTTTTGCGCCAGCCGTCCATTGGGCGGACCCCCACAAAAGGCAATACCAAAATACCAAAAGCCTCAGTGCACAGTATTGAGCCTATTCAACAAACTAACACGGTTCGTTATGCAACGAAAAGAAACTTCCAGAACGCTGCTAACCGCATGAAACAGTCAGTAATGGCATGGTGTCTTAGTAAGTCACAAAGGGAGCCACTCGACTTTCACAAGTTCGTCAGTGAAGCTACAGATGCCACGTGTAGTGGAGGTCAGTAATTGCTTGTACCACAATTTACCAGAATTCTGTACTAATGGGGGATGATAACAGCGAAGCTTTTTATACCAGCCCTTGGTTGTAATCAGCGAACAGAAAATTATCATCATCATGCATGGCACACGCTATCTTCATCCCCTTCATCTTCTGCTTCTCTCCCACAACATGTGCGTCGATATGTCCACGTGTGTCGAATAACTCTGATGGGTAAGGGAGCGAGTAAAGAAAGAAAGAAAGAAAGAAAGAAAGAAAGAAAGAAAGAAAGAAAGAAAGAAAGAAAGAAAGAAAGAAAGAAAGAAAGAAAGAAAGAAAGAAAGAAAGAAAGAAAGTATTAGCGCAAAAGTTTGTTGAAGAGGCGACACTAGAATCCGCGTACCCGCAATTCAAAAGTGAGAATCGTTACGGCTCGCCTATCCGGGCACGGTAGCAGAGAATA
This sequence comes from Rhipicephalus appendiculatus, assembly GCA_030522465.1. Taxonomy (NCBI): domain Eukaryota; kingdom Metazoa; phylum Arthropoda; class Arachnida; order Ixodida; family Ixodidae; genus Rhipicephalus; species Rhipicephalus appendiculatus. The sequence continues at coordinate 31,943 of JALIZH010018493.1, forward strand.
ACATTGCCTTCTATGGTATACCTTCAGGGTCGAAAGGGAAGTGAGAGTGAGGAAGAGAAAAGTGGGAGGGAAGTGACGAGGAAGGAAGAGAGTAAATCACAGCATATAAAGGAAGAGAAGTAGAGAGGAGAATATTGACAGAAAAAAAGAAGAGAAAGAAAGAAAAAGAAAGACAGCGAAAGAATGGAGCGCGAAATTGAAAACAATATAAATAGAGAGAAAAAAAGAAATAGAAACAAACAGAAACAAAGAAGAAGCAAAAAAATAAAGAGAAGAGAAAAAAAACAAGCACAGAGATAAAAAAAACAAGAGGAAAATAAAGAGCAACAAAGAAGGCTGCCCAGCTCCGCATTTCCTATGCTTGGCACCACTAGTACCAAGCTGAGTTGATTACTTTTAGCAACAGTTTGGTGGTTCCCTAAATTAAATTATTAATTATTCACAATAAAATTGCAACGATAAATACGTTTAATTAATTATGTAGCATAAAATTACAACCCTAACTACGTTTATGTTTAAACACCAGCCTGAATTACCTACCTGCTCCCTGACCTAGCTACGTTAATTTTGGCCTTAGGGGCCGTGAATACGTTCTAAAGCACGCTATATGGTCATCACAGCAATCCGCTGCCAATAATGTAAGTTCGCAGCGGAATGCACATTCAGAAAAAATGTTAAAAAAATTCAGAACTACAGGTAATTATATTTGAACACAAGCAAGGACGATACTTTCTTACGCACAAGTTTATCCTCAATCGGAGACGGATTTGGGTAATCTTGTACTGCTATATTGTGGAGTGAGTGAGTGAGTGAGTGAGTGAGTGAGTGAGTGAGTGAGTGAGTGAGTGAGTGAGTGAGTGAGTGAGTGAGTGAGTGAGTGGAGTGAGTGAGTGAGTGAGTGAGTGAGTGAGTGAGTGAGTGAGTGAGTGAATAAACTTTATTACAAGACCCATCATGTTTGCGGTCCGCGCTAGACCGCACAGGTAGGTACTAGGAAACCTTATCTCCCTTTAGCTTCCCTGGCATGCTGGATAGCCCATTTTTGGTCTTGGACCTCCGAGCTGAGCAGCACGAGCCGCTACCACTCCCGGAGGGCCTCAGGAGAACTTGTCGATAAGTTGGGACATTCCCACAGTATATGTTTACACGAAGCCCTTTCTGTTGTGCATAGCTTGCATTTATTGTCCGGGTATAGGTGTGCGTAGCTCCTGTAGAGGTGCACAGGGTTTGGGTAGGAGTGTGTTTGTAGCTGTCGGTATTCAGATGCTTGTTTCCTGTCGAGACTCGGGTGAGGTGCGGGGAAGACGCGCCTTACCTCTCTGTTGTGTTGTGTGTATTCTGTGTGGCATGTAAATCGGTCTTTGTGTGATACGTCGGCGGTGCCAGGGATATTCACCGAGGGGTCCGTTCGGGTTGCGCGGTGGGGTAATTCTCGCGACAACTCGTGGGCCATCTCGTTCGGATTGGAGGTATCAGTCTCTGTGTGTGCCGGGAACCATACTAGGCGTTTGGGTTCATCTACATTATTTAGTTCTTAGCGATTAACGAGGATTCTGAGAGATTGTTGTGAAATCGGTCCTTGCGTGAAATTTCTGATAACTACTTGCGAATCAATCAGTATGAATTTGTGTTTGTTGGAGGTGATAGTCATGGCTATGGCTACCTCCTCAGCCTCCTCTATCTTGTTGGTTGTGACAGTGCACGCGTTAATACATATGCCCGAAGTGTCAATCGTGACAGCAGTGTGGGTCTTGTGTACAGGCTACGGGCTAGAACTTACGAAAATAGATTTACTGTTCGTGCCGTGTGCTTTGAGCAGTGCGTTGGTTCTTTGTATTCTTCGGTCGGCGTTGATGATAGCGGTCATGTTTTTCGGTATCGCAATAGCGACGATCTTATCTCTGATTGTATTCAGGATGTCATGTTTGATGCCATGTTATGCATGGTACATGATTCCTAATTTCTTCATGATATTTCTTCCCATTGTGGTTGTAGTGAGCCGTTAAAGCTGGGACATGCGCTGAGCTTCCGTTGTCTCTTCAAGTGTATTACGTCCCAGGCAGCACACAACGTCGGGCCGATATTGGTTTTAAGGCGGCTGTGGGCGGCCCAACCACGGTCCGTCGTTGCCGGCATGAAGCCAATATGGGCGGAGCCGTTGACTTTCGCCGGCAATATTGGGCCGATTTTGCCGTCCTTCAGCCGATGTTGGGCTTTCACCAGGCAACATTGGGCCGAGTTTGCCGGCCTCCCGCCGTACTTCCGCCGATATCGGCTTAGCCGATGGCTTTCACCGGCAACATTGGGCCGAGTTTGCCGGCGTCTCCCGCCGTACTTCCGCCGATATCGGCTTAGCCGATGGCTTTCACCGGCAACATTGGGCCGAGTTTGCCGGCGTTCCGCCGTACTTCCACCGATATCGGCTTAGCCGATGGCTTTCACCGGCAACATTGGGCCGTGTTTGCCGGCGTCCCACCGTGCTTTCCGCCGATATCGGCTTAGCCGATGGCTTTCCCCGGCAACATTGGGCCGAGTTTGCCGCCGTTCCGCCACAAATCCACCGATATCGCCGTATAGCCGATGGCTTTCCACGGCAAAATTGGGCCGAGTTTGCCGCCGTTCCGCCGCACTTCCGCCGATATCGCCGTAGCCCATGGCTTTCACCCGCAACATTGGGCCGGGCTTGCCGTCATTCTGCCTTGTATCAGCTGCTTCAACTGATATCGGCAGCTGAAGGCTTTCACAGGCAGAATTGGGCCTTTTTACCCGTGTTGTTGCCGCTCTTAAAGCAATGCTGCATGGCTGAGTCAATTGTTGGTTAGCTTTCATCGGCGAAGCTGGAATACCTTCTTGTCTTCCTTCAGACAGTTATATATTGCCCTTGTTGAGAACGTCCTCCTGCGTCGTGGCGCTACAGAAGTCGTCGTCACCGGCACAGGTACGGCATTTTACGGCGGAAATAACGCAAACCATCTTGACATGCAAGTCACCGACGGACAACCGCAACTATCACCCGCAGACGAATGGCCTCACCGAGCGGCTAAATAAAACCATCGCTGACATGCTGGCAGTTCTACTGTAGGTCGACGTCGAACACAAGCTTGTAATGCCATAGAGCATTAAGCGCTTGAATATTACTCGCCTAAGCTGCAGAAAGCTGCTACATGGATTGGTGTACTAGCAAAAATAAGAAAGTGCATGCATGCATTCTATCGTGCTTATGCCGCATCTACTATTCGGGGCGCTAAGTAACGCCTAAATAGCTTGCATCCTCTTGTTAGTTTCTGCAAGGAGATTAACTAACAGTTATCACTAGCACTGTGGCTTTTCTACCCAAAAAGCGGCCTTCAGACTGGCTCACATTAGATGGCCATTTCGTTGACGAGCTGTTCAACGCTACAAAAACTGAACTTACATTCAAAGTACTTCTCTTTCATAAATGTTTTTGCCATTGGTCGGTAGACCTCACTGATATATCCCAGCATCAGGATTCGCCCAATCATTCCAGCAGGAATACATTTAGCGGAAAAAGTTTGATGTGAATACTAATTCTGTGCATAAACCGGGCCTTACATCATATTTCTAGCGCTGTATCCTTTACATCCTTTCAGCCGCTGACCGCATGGTGCGAGTGCTTATAAACTGCACGAATAGTTGTCTGTGGGTGTGCACGTATTTACACACGCGCATGTTGTGGTCAAGCGTAACAAACGCATTTGCTTCAGTGATGTCACATAATTTTGCCTTGTGGAAGTAGTAAAAAGCTCAACAAGGAGTGTTGCTGAGCTAGTTGTTCATTATACTTGAGAAAAATAGGTATGGCGCAAGAAAGACCGGGAAGAAGTGTAGATACGTTTTTTCGGTAAAAACCTTCCAAACCAACTATAGCCCACCAAGACCAACAATCAATAACGAACATACAAACACGTGTTTGACACGTGTTTGCCAGTTCGTGTTTTCACTTTATCGCCGTCTTTTTGTCCCAAACCTATCATTTTGAAGTAAAAATCTCGTTTGATTCCCACGATTGCTTCCCACGTGCTTTTAGAAACAGTCGCATTTAATGTTACTATAATTGCACGAGAAATACGATAAAAAATGGGGTTGCAACGTGGTGTGCGGAAAGTTTTCACGTAGCGACGCGTTGTAACAAGCGATGCATTGAAAATTCCACGTAGCCCACAGACGGCATGCTGTGGAGGGGGGGGCGAGGGGAGGGGACACGGGGGGGGGGGGGGGGGCGCACACTATTGTCGGAGGTTGAGCCGGGCTCCTAAGAAGGGAGAATTTGTTTTTTTTTTCTTCTTTAACCTCTACCCCTCCCAGCCTTTACTCCTGTCGTTCGGCGTTATTGTCGCGAAACTTGCTTGACCAGGCAGGGAATGGTAGCCAGCTCGATGGAAGGATAAGTTGTAGCGAGAGCAGGCTTTTTCGCTCCGGCCAGCAGAATTCTTCAAAAAGTGTCGGTGTGTGGACATGTGCGGAGGAAAGTCAAAAAACGTGTGCGAGACGGATATGCGGCAAGATTCCAGCACTGTTTTCGGCAGATATGACCGCAGCTAGCAGCCAGCGGCTACGTGCTTCCATATTGGACTCACTCGCTTCATTTAAGGACACGTCTTGACTGCTCTTACGTCTGTCCAGTCAGGTTTTTGTTCTCTTTATCGTGCGTTCGCTATTGACCGTGCCTTTTATTCGCTCGTGTTCTTACCGATCCAAGAGCCACACATGAAAGGTATTCATGTATGCTTCTTTTCTGTTACATTCTTACCTTGAGATAAGCAATGTGTGCGTGCGTGTGTACCCTGTTTAGATGTACAGTATGTGGAACCCTTGCGGCACCACTCGCAACGTTTTTCAGGTCGCGTGCTGTAGTTTATTCATGGTTCTGTCCCATAAAGTATGACTTAAAGAATTGTGATTTCCGCTTGGAATGATAGGGGTAATTTAATTTCCAGTCATGTGTTACGATGAACTAACGTTTGCGAACCAACCCAACCTTACTTTTCAGTGAATTTGATCAACATGGGTTGGGGGGGGGGGGGGGCTCCTCTGTTAGTAACTAGCCCACGCGTATACATGCTTTTCTAGACTGTTTGCCACCCGTAATCTCCCTTTCTCGCCGGGCCGCCTAACATGATCTTTGTTTTCTTCGGGTACATCTTTAATCCGGCTTCTTTCGTTTACATCACCAGTATTTTTTTTGTTTTCCTGATTCGTCACCGTCATTGCCGAAAAGCGTGATATCGTCCACAAAACAAAAGTACCTATGATATTCTTCGTTAATTCTTAATCATATTTTTTTCCGTTCTATGTTTCTAATATTTATTCTGAATGTGCCGTGAATAATATTGAAATGATTGTAACTCTTCGCCTGACCCCACTCTCGATTCTCAATATTTTTCGTGTTTTTCATGAGGAATACGGTGGCTGTGGGATCGTTTTAGATGTTGGCTACGGTATCTATAGATGTTTAGGTGTTCCTTTATGGCATCATTATTCCGGAACTGCTGGCGTGTTTTCATATGTGTGAATAAATTTCTGTTTATCACTTTGCAAATGGGTTGCTCCTTCATTACCTAGACGCATGCGTAATTGATGCAGCAGGACTTTCATTCTTTTAGTTGTTTTGGAGACAATATTGACTTTCCTTCTCGGCCTTGCACGGTTCCACAGAATTTTGGGTCTCAATGCTACGCTAAGACCCCAAATAGGTCGTTCTGCTTACGAAGTATTTACCGAATACGGCGCCAACGGTAGTCGATGAATGCCGTTGTGCCGCGAATAGGTTTCTTTAGCACTGCTGACTTACAGTGCAGTAATCACAGGAACACTGAACTATGCATGGTCGGCGCGCAGCCGTTTCACTTTATAACACGCGTATCAGCCTTTCTAATCAAGCTACTGTACGCATCGAGCAACTACCACCGGTGTCCCCATCTAAACTGGCTACGAGCAGACTACAACGGCACAATATATTACCTTACTCACCGCACGGTAAATTACCATAATAACGAGTGCTAACCGTCGCACCGGCGGCTTCCCGACGTCGGCGAGGCTGACACCACGCCGGCATCAGCCAGCTTACATAGGTCCCAATCACGGCTTTCCATCATCGGCTGAATAACGGCAGGCCGGTCTCGGACCGACGCTGGCAAGCCGTCATCAGCCGAACGCCGGCAAGCCCTCATCGGCCCGGCGCCGGCTAGCCCTCATTGGCCCAATGCTGGCTATCCCTCATCGGCCCAAAGCCGGCTAGCCCTCATCGGCCCAACGCCGGTTAGCTCTCATCGGCCCAACACCGGTTAGCCCTCATCGGCCCAACGCCGGCTAGCCCTCATCGGCCCAACACCGGCTAGCCCTCATCGGCCCAACGCCGGCTAGCCGACATCGGACCAATGTGGGTGAAATTAGCGCGAGTGTCATTTGCCGACATGGGGCCAATATTGCCGCCGACGTTTGCCGACGTTGGGCCGAGATCGGTCCAATGCCGGCGTGCTGCCTGGGGTATTACTAGCTAAAGCAGTAGATCTGTGCTCGCATACTCTGGTAGTCCTATCGCTTGTTTGAAGGCCTTCCGGATGAGCGCGATTTTATTTTGTTGGTTTCTACTTTTTGTCACTTGTGGTATGCTGCTACATACGTTATGGGGCTTATTACGAAGACCTGTATTAGACGGATTACGTGGGCCTCATTCATGCCTCGTGTTTATTTGTGACCCTGCGAATGAGTCTCATCGCATTCGTGTTGCATTTAGTCTGCGTATGGTTTCGCCGTTGGTGCCGTTAGCCTCGATGACTAATCCGAGTACCCGTATTTTTGGGACCATCGGTATGGTTGCGCCTTCCTGTGTATGAATCCTAATTTCCTCTTATGGCCGCTTGTTTTCCTGCGACTTGAGTGGTCTGCCTCTGATTGCTGGCCTGTAGAGAAGTTCAGATTTATCCGGTGAGCATTTCAGTCCTGTACCTTCCAGGTATCGCTCAACTGTTCCTATTGCCTCCTGGAGTCTTTGTTCTATGTAGCCGTCGCTGCCATCCCTGACCCATATTGTGATGACATCCGCGTATATAGAGTGATATATTTCGGGGATTTTATCTATCTCCTTCGGTAGCCCAATCATGATTAGATTAAAGAGCATTGGTGATATTACGGAGCCATGTGGTGTACCTATGCAGCCCAGTTCTTGGAGATCAGATGTAAGACCTCCTAAGCTGATTCTTGTTTTTCTGTTGGCTGGGGAAGTTCCCAATATAATTGTAGGTTCGCTCACCCATGCTTAAGCTCGATATGCGGCTGAGAATTGTTTCATGTGCCGCATTGTCAAATGCTTTCTTGAGATCGAGGCCAAGTATGGTTCGTGTGGATCTTCTGGGGTAGCCTATTCATCATCATCATCATCAGCCTGACTACTCCCACTGCAGGGCAAAGGCGTCTCCCATGTTCCGCCAGTCAGCCCGGTCCTGTGTTTTCAGCTGCCACGTTATACCTGCAATTACTTAATCTCATCTGCCCACCTAATCTTCTGTCTCCCCCTCACGCGTTTGCCTTCTGTTTGAATCCAGTCAGTAACCCTTAATGTCCACTGTTTATCCTGCCGACGTGCTACGTGCCCGGCCCATGTACATTTCTTTTTGATTTCAACTATGACATCCTTTTCCCCCCGTTTGTTCCCTGACCCACTCTGCTCTCTTCCTGTCTCTTAAGGTTACACCTATCATTTCCTTTCCATCACTAGCTGCGTCGTCCTCAATTTAAGCTAAACACTCTTCGTAAGTCTCCGGGTTTCTGCTCCGCAGGTGAGTACCGGTAAGATGCAGCTGTTATATACCTTCCTCTTGAGGGATAGTGGTAGACTACCATTCATGATTTGAGAATACTTGCCTAATGTGCTCCATCCCATCCTTATTCTTGAGTCTTCTCGGAGTTACCGATCTTACTGGGCAAATAATCTCAAATATCACCGGAATGTGATCACTACTAGTAGCATATTCTATGGTCGACCAAGATGCAATACTAAGGCCTGACCCCGAAAAAAGTCAAATCAAGTGAAGAAGTAGCCATCCCTCTGATAAACGTAGGGATGCCTGAGTTGTGACGAGTGAGACTATTACCCTGAGACCAATCCAATAACCTAGTTCCGCACGAGTCTGTCCGTAAACTCTAGGTTATATGATGGGAGTTAAAGTCACCAGCCAATAGAACATTATTACCGGCAATAGAGATTACACTATCCCAAGGGTTTGTGTCGTGCACCCCTGACGGATAATATACATTAGCTTTGTAAAAAGTTCTACGGGAAGGAAGACTCAATGCAATTACCTGAATTTCGTGTTCCGATGACAGAAGCTCAAGTGCTATTTTTGCCTTGTGACAAAATCTGGTTAAATTAATGTAAGCAACCCACCCCCCTCTTGACAGTCGCTCTAGACGAAATGATCGATAATTTTTTAAATGACAAAGCTGATCTGGAGCTAATCAAGTTTCTTGTAATAATATTATATCAGGATTTTTTTCAACAATGTGACACAATAAATCTGTAGAGGCTGAAAAAATTTGAACGACAATTCCACTTTAAAACTTTCAAAGGCTCAATGATTCGATATACCAACAGTAGAAACAATCTTCTCTAGAATACTTTCTTTTATGACTTTGCTAGGCGGAAGATTTTTTCGTTTTAATCTCAGACGACGAGGCAGACGATGAGTTTAGAGGGGATCGGCTACGTTTCTGAGCACGCGAATCGATTTCAACTTAAGTGGTGACACTCACATATAGGGTGTGGAGACGACCTTCGTTACCTGTAGACTTGGTAATCTCCCTGAATTCATCTAGGGGCAGCTTATCTACATTTCTGCTACGACTTGCTTCCTGCTGAGTTCACAGCGTAGAGCTTTTCCGGGGTAGAGCTGTTGAGTTATTTATCAGCTGTGTCAACTGATTCTTCATTATCTGATACAGGCATTCTGAGAGGCTGGTAAATAACCTGTCCATTGCTTTTGACATTGCCTTTTCCACGGCGGACTCAATTGTTGTGCGATACTTGCATTTGCCATTGCACTTTGCCGAGCGGTAACACCAGCATACCCTCGTGTCCTTTCCTTGATAACTCTCATTGCTTCTCTCCTCGAACATCGTCTCCTGTCCATTACTTTCAGAAGTTGCTTTTCTTGAAAATGAGGACAACTAGAATAATCTGCTCTGTGAGTACCCTCACAAAGCCAAGACTTCTCCTCTTGGGCGGTACAGTCAGAGTGTGTGTGGCCCTCACCACATATGCAACACCGTATTCCAGATTTACACCCACCAGCACTATGGCCAAAATGCCAACAATTTCTACATTGCAGGGGGAGGCGATGCTCATGGTTCAACCCTGAAGATTAGAGGACAAGCTTTTATTTCAGATGGGCACGTTGTTCCGGCGAATGTTGCAATTACGGACTCTGTGGCTACCCTCACGTTGTCTACAACGCGGTTGCACCGGTAGATAGCTATAACGCCGGCCATTGAGAGTTCCTCGAGAGTCTCAAACGGACTTAGTTGTGAGTCCACTCCACGTACAATGCCTTTGGTGCATGCGAGATGAGGTCTAATATATACACTCAACGGGACAGAGGCAAGTGACGAGCATTTCAGTAGATCCGCTACACAATCTTTGTCCGGTGATCTGCGCACGATACCTCCGCGGCCGAACTGTCGCACATCGGTGATGCACTGATACTGCAAAGTTACCGCTAGAAATTGCTCCTGAATCGCCTTAGGGTTGTTCAACCGGATTGATCCGCTACCCAAGGGCACCAGCGCAACGGGAATGCTGCTAACGCCGCTGCGTAGAAAGAGATCAAGAGGTAGATCCTCTGTTCGAAGAGAGGCTGTTTATGTCGAGCTGCCCTGTCCAGGAGAATTCCTGGACATCGCTGCGATCTCTGGACGATCCCTGAAAACAAAACTAATACAGCTGAAAATAAATAGGTAGTACCAAATATACAAGCTACCCGATCCTTAACCACCAGAGCGACCAGAAAGACCAGAACGTGCAAAAAACTCACGCCATATTCACGAAGTGAATGATGACGAGTGGGCGAAGCTCGATTGTTTTCATCCATGGCAAAAAGAGAATGTGTGGTCTAGAACGCGCTTATATTTTATGGTCATCAGCGTCATCGTCATTGTTATCACGTGTAGTGGGTACATTCCACTATACTGGAACGCGCTTATACTTCATCGTTATCACGTGTAGTGGGTACATTCCACTATACTGCGTCATCGTCATCTTTATCACGTGTAGTGGGTACATTTCACTATACTGGAACACGCTTATACTTCATCGTTATCACGTGTAGTGGGTACATTCCACTATACTGCGTCATCTTTATCACGTGGAGTGGGTACATTCCACTACACGTGGCTACCTACCTACCTACTACTACTACTACTACTACTACTACTACTACAGAGGAGAGACAGACCCACACCCTAACGAGGTTCGCCCCTCAAAATATAGGCTCGAGCGTTCCAACTTCACTTCATCGTCGTCATCTTCAAGCTCTTGCACGTTCCTTTCATGTGATGCCGAAAACGTATTCAGACCTATTACGTACAATCTCGCTGTCGGAAACCCCTTACATATTAGATAAGAAATGATGACTGGGTTCTCGAGTGCAATAACGAGAAATCGGAAGTTTACACAAGCACTACGGCTCTCGATTAGCATGCAAGAATTTAGGGCTCTGGTAACAACTGAGCCCTGGTGTCCTATATTTAGGACATGGATGGATGGATGGTGGAACTTTATTATAGTCCTGAGAGACGCGACTAGCGCGCAGTGGGCTTCTCCCACGTTGGGATGGGCAGGCTAAGCCTGACCGCCGCATCGTGGGCTCTCTGGACGGCCCAAAGCTGATCCCCCCCTTGTTGGGGCTTCTGATGGCGGAGCTCCACTAGGCTGGGTCGGCTTGTTCACTGCCCAGTAACGAGGGGCATCGCCAGAGCATATGCTCTAAGTTAGCTACTTCCCCACAACGGGGACACGAGCTTCTAGTGTAAGTATCCCGGTAAATTTTTTGGAATAAGGCCAGATTTGGATATGAATCAGTCTGCAGGAGTCTAAGCGTCATGGCCTGGGCTCTGTGTAGTTTTCTGTGAGGAGGCGGGTAGATCCTCCTGCTTAGGTAGAAGTGCTGCGTAATTTCATTGTATGTGGTGGGCTGATCTCTATTGTCCAACGTCGTGGGCTGGGGAGAACCTCCGTGGGCGCGGAACGTCATACCTCGCGCCTTGGAGTGGGCCAGCTCGTTGAGGTTGGTGGGGCCTCCTTCAAAATGACCCATGTGAGCAGGGAACCACGTTAAGATGTGGTTAGAGATATCTTTTTCACCGAGAATACGGCGTGCTTCCTTGGCGATTGCGCCGACGGCGTGAAGATTGTGCATTACTGCGGGCGCGCGTAAAAGTTAGGCCAGAGTCACTTTATAAATAAGCATGTCAACAAGTTAGAAACACCAGAAAAAAATACGGTAGCTACCGATACGATAGTTAATCACTGAACTATCATCAAACATATGGTTCCGGCGATTGTCGTTTTTGTTGCCTTCCGCCATCTTGCTTTCCACTTCGCAGAATTCTGAGAAAGACGACGATGAAAAGAATACTACCTATGTTTGCGCAGGTGTTTTCACAATACCTCAGAAACTTCTTTGAATTTCTTAGTTATTTAGGTCACAATTCGTAGCAATATTTGTTCGTGTCCTTTTTATAGGACACCAGGGCCGAAAGGGTTAAGCTTCGCCTGTAAGAGTTGAACGCGATAGCGATGTTCTGTCCCTAGTGCATATTTCAACCATTTAGTGCATACTTGCTATGCACCCACTACGTGTTGTTAAGGGAATACGCGCTGTAAGTGTGTGCCTTTTGTAATGGGTGGCCGGCTTTAAACCAGGATGTCGTTATGATAATCACATATTCTGACGCCCGATGGCAATGTACGCTTGTACCATGCAATATTACAGCTATATTACATGTACAGTGACGCGCCTGTATACAGAAGCAAATTTTTTTCACTGCATTTCCAAGCAGAGGAAGTTCTTTTCATCGTATTTCCCAGCAGAGTCGGGAATAAAGAAAAAAAAAAGAGTTGTGCCTGTGGGGTAGAACACCTGCTCACGACCCAGACGGCCTGGGTTCGATCCTCACTTGGACCCGAAAATTTTTATTATTTATTTTATTTGCATCGTTCTCGATTTTTGGTTACGGACAAGATGATGATTTTTCGCTCACAAGCAACGACGCCGACACCGATGCTGGAATTTCTGCGAAACGAGCTCTTTAATGGTATCGCGTTAATAACGTGAATATCCTGCCGCTAAAGGGAACCATGTGTAGATGCGAAGCAGCGGGCGCTAACGCTTACACTGGCGGCGGCGTTGACGCTGGCGCAAAGCACGCAGTGATGGACCGGTGTTTCCTACTGGAACATGCCAATCGCTGCTAATGGGCAATGAGAGCCAGAAGACTCCGATTGGACACAGAGACCCGCAGTCCGCTTTTAGTTAATGCGCACGCTGCGAATTTTTATTTTTCAACAACGCACAGGAGAAATCCCCCCACCGGCACTACCTTGCAGGTCAAGATCCAGTGCCATATATACGGGGTGGCCAGTGAACAGTTGTGCAGCGCGAGCAGCCGGTTTTTTTTTTTCAACCAAGAGACTCGCTAGCAGACGCTGCCTGCGTCGGCGTCGCGAGGCGAGAGAGGGGGGAGCGTAGGAGAGGAGAGAGAGGGGGGGGACGCGCATGCGCAGTGGGGATGTGGACGCCGCGGGCAGGGACGCCTAGAGGAGAGAGGGGGGGAGCGTAGGAGGGTAGAGAGGGAGGGGACGCGCATTAGCAGTGAGGGTGTGGTCGCCGCGGGAGGGATGCCTAGAAGAGAGATAGAGGGGGAGAGGAGGTTTTTATTTATATTTTTAAAGGGTTTGCACATGCGCAGTAGGGGTGGTCGCGCCGCACACCACCACCACGGCCACCACCGGATTGAACTTCGCCTTAAGCTGCTTCGCATCTAAAACATGGCTGATCCCTGTCACAGGAATCAGAATAACACGAAAGTGAAAGGTGTATTGTCAAAGGTAGTTGAGCGTTTATTCTGCATTGTTTCGCCACAAGGTCGAAGGAATTAATGCTGGGGCAACAAATTGTAATGGCACGCGAAGAACGGCAAGCAGCTGGAAACTTGCTGCGCGCACCCCAAGCAGAAAGGACGTACGAAATGAGCATACACAAGACGAGCGCGGAATATTACAGCTCGACATATAAAGCGCGCTGATCTAACACAAAGAAAGACGCACGAAACGAACGCACAGGTATACACACGTCAAGCGCGAACAACCATCACAATTGTTACTCCTTGTGTGAGCAGCACGCTCCTTTCGTAAACGCGGCCGCTGCGGCGAGCGAAGTGACCTTCGTGCACTCTTTCACCACTGTAACTTCATAGCCAACTTGCGGTGGAAGCACAACACGTACAAACAGTACAAAGCACTCAATGCCCCGGCGATCACAAGATAAGCGCGCGCGCACGAGGTACCACGCCCCGTGGAGGCGCGCGCTCACCGCAGCGAGAGGCGCGACGACCTTTAGAGCGCGCACTCTGTGCCACCTTCGCGCCATCTCGCTATTGATGACGAAAACACGCTGAAGTCGATGAGCTCTGAGGACCGGCAACGGTGCGTGGTGTATATAAAAAAGTCACAGTTTCACCGCAAGGGTGAAGCAATGAATGCGATAGCAACAAATTGTAATGTTATACGAAGTGAGGCTGGCAGCTAACTCTTTTGGAGCCGATCTCACGCAACTCTAGAACACGCTGCTTTAAGAGCATACGGCCGCTCCAGGGACACTGCTCACCACATTCTCTTCGCGTTGAGAGCGCAGCACGTAGAAGGGTACACCGGCCCCCCGCTGTCGGCCGCCGAGAAGGGGCGATAACGCGCGCGCCCGCGACGACCGCGCTCGTAAAATCGAAGGTCGTTCGAGGGACCCCCCCCCCCTCGCGTCTTTTCAAGCTCACGAACGACGGGCGGGGCCGGTTATATATATATATATATATATATATATATATATATATATATATATATATATATATATATATATATATATATATATATACATACATATACATATACGGGGGATGACGGCGGCGGACGAAGACGGCGGCGACGCCCACGGCTAGAACCAGCCGAGAGTGTCCATATAATTGCTATCGCAATAACAGCTTGCCGTTAGCAAGCTGAGGTGCGTACGCTCTCGTGGCCGAGTGGTTTCGCGCCGCGCGCTGCGGAGCGAGAGGTCGTAAGTTCGACGCCCGGCGACAAAACTTTTTAGATGTGAAGCATCTTATGGCGAAGCTTAATCCGGTGGTGGTGGTGGTGGTGGTGGTGGTGGTGTGCCGCGTGCCCACCCTTACTGCGCATGCGCAAACAGTTAAAGAAAAAAATAAAAATAAAAAACCTCCTCTCCCCCCTCTCTCTCCTCTAGGCATCCCTCCCCACGGCAACCACACCCTCACTGCGCATGCGCCTCCCTTCCTCTCTCCCCTCTTACACTCCCCCCTCTCTCCATCCCTGCCCGCGGCGTCTAACTCCCCCCTGCGCATGCGCGTCCCCCCCCTCTCTCACCTCTCCTACGCTCCCCCCTCTCTCCTCTACGCATCCCTGCCCACCGCGTTCACACTCCCACTGCGCATGCGTGTCACCCCCTCTCTCTCCTCTCCTCCGCTTCCCCCCTCTCTCGCCTCGCGACGCCGACGCAGGCAGCGTCTGCTAGCGAGTTTCTTGGTTGAAAAAACCGACTGCTCGCGCTGCACAACCGTTCACTGGCCATCCCGTATATATGGCAATGGATCTTGACCTCCAAGGTGGTGCCGGTGGAAGATTTCTCCTGTGCGTTGTTGAACAATAAAAATTCGCAGCGTGCGCGTTAACTAAAAGCGGAGTGCGGGTCTCTGTGTCCAGTCGGAGTCTTCTGTCTCTCGTTGCCCATTAGCAGCGATTGGCATGTTCCAGTAGGAAACACCGCTCCATCACTGCGTGCTTTGCGCCTCCTCAGTTTTCTCTCCTGCGCAACGCTGCGATAGGTCCAGCGTCAACGCCACCGCCAGTGTAAGCGTTAGCGCCCGCTGCTTCACATCTACACATGGTTCCCTTTAGCGGGAGATGGTGTAATTTTTTCTTCTAGATTTTTTGTTTGATCTAAATGTGTTAGTTTGTATTTTACAACGTCATATCCGTGACGGAAATACGTTAGAGGAGCCGTGGTGGACCCCGGCATTGAACACTTTCGTGTGAATAAAAAAGTCAGGATATCAGCAGGAATCGAAAAGGAGCACTTTGCGTGGCAAACAGCTATTCTACCAGAGTCATTCCAAGTCTTGAAACTGCTTTTAAAAAAGACAACTTGCAGGTGTAAGGTGACTGCAACTTCTATTGTGGTCGTAGTTCTGCCTATCTAGTTTTATAACAAAGCAATAAACATTACATATATAAACCTACGACACAGACGTCATGGCGAGTTATCGTCAGTTGTGGTTCCAATGCTGACTCCGCTTTTATAGCAGTCTACCAAACATTACATTTGTATCCATATGATTCACAAAGCTAAATTCACGCTTTGCTCGTCCCCGGGGCAATAGGCTAACGAAAGTTGAATAGGCTAACGAAAGTTGCGTGTGATAATCTCATCGTCACACCGTAAAGATGACTGAATAATAATCGCGTCTGGGCTCCAAGGTGAGTGCTGACGTTATGTCAGACCATAAGTTACCTATTGTAGTCACCAGCAGACGCCAGTGTACTGGACTGTCTTGGTAAGCCCACGATGTGCCCAGAATAACTGCACTTAACGTCGATCCACCTCGTACCGTTTGGCTCAAAGGAAAAAAAGGAAAAGAAATCCCCGTACGGTTCAGCATTACGCTTTGCATAAAGAACAAACCTCACGGACTAATACAAGATCAACAATTCAGCCTACCCCATATGGTGCTGGTAGTGCTCACTCTAGTGCTGGTACGCAACTAAGAACAACCAGTTCATCTTAAGAACCTTCGAGCGCGAACTGAAACAGGGACGAAAAGAGAGGAAACAACACAAGCGCTACTATCAACTGAAAATTTATTAGGTAGAAACAGACATAAATACCTCGACCACGTCGCCTGCTGCACATGCGCACCGTCCTAAGTTTAATACCAGGCACTATCACACCGTATCTACTATTAACCCCTTTCCTTTAGGAGCAACACTTCCTTGTTGGAAATCGCCAATGACGGGTGACTGATACAAGATGACCCCCTAATGTGGATGTGAAATGCCTCTGCAAGTTCCCGCGTGGTGCGATCACGGTGCTTAAACAGGGTGACCGTGTCAGAAAAGCTTGGTTCGCAGCCACACTGCGCACAATGCATTGCTAAATGCGTGAGCGGCCTACTTTTCAAAGACGAGAGGTGCTCTCTTAGGCGTATGTTAAGGCAGCGACCCGTCTGCCCCACATACGCTCGTCCACAACTTAACGGAATACAGTACACACGGTTCGACGCACATGTAACAAAACTAACTTTGTGCTTAACGTTGCAACTACGAGTGCCCCCTCGATCTCTCGCGTCCATCTTATTTCCAACCATAGAGCACAGCTTGCCTAGTTTATTTTTGGCTGAAAAAACAATATTCAGCCCATACCTATCGGCGGTCTTTTTTATTCTATGCGACAGAGCATGCACATATGGAATTACCGCCAATCTTCTGCTTCGTTCCGGCTCCTGCTGGCGGAGTTGGCACCCTTTGATATGTTTTATTAGGCGCCTACACACGGCCTGTAGCACGGACTCGGGGAAGCCGGCATTCTTCAGCCGCTGTACCTGCTCATTGAAGCTGTCTTGTGCCAAATGGTGGCACGACCTGGTAACAGCGGATTTCAGAGAGGAGAGGGCTATTCCGTTTTTTATAACCTTTGAATGAAAGGAACGAAAACTCAAAAGGGGCTTGCTAGATCGAGGGGCGTACTTAAAACATGTATGGTCAGCTGAAAAATGCAGTGTAAGGTCGAGAAACTGTAGGGTGTTTTCAATCGGCACCTCGCAAGTGAAATTTAAACCTCCGCCTTTCGCATTAAATGCTCCTACAATATCCCGTACGAACGTTTCCATCTGCACATTGTTCCCCAGTACCAAAAAATCATCAACGTAGCGGAATACCCTAATGGCAACTCTCTGCAATTCTAGCAACAGATCACGGTCCATCCTGCTCAAAAATATATTGCTCAGGACGGGGGGCAACCTTGGACCCTATGCACACCCCAGATTTTTTGACATACATCTTGTCCCGAAAAGCCACGAAGGTGTGGTTCAGGTAATAGCTGAGCAACTCCAGGAAGGCCTCTACCGTGATGCCACAGCCATTTCTAAAAACAATCTCGTCGTTGTCACTGGTAATGCAGTCTTTAACCCGCTTCATCAGAAGATCATGCGGAAGGGAGTAGAACAGATCCTCTATATCAATGCTTATACCCGAGCAATTAATGCTATCAACTGTAGATAAGAAATCGGTGACTTCAGCAGAGTTACGCACAAAGTTAGTTTTGTTACATGTGCGTCGAACCTTGTGTACTGTATTCCGTTAAGTTGTGGACGAGCGTATGTGGGGCAGACGGGTCGCTGCCTTAACATACGCCTAAGAGAGCACCTCTCGTCTTTGAAAGGTAGGCCGCTCACGCATTTAGCAATGCATTGTGCGCAGTGTGGCTGCGAACCAAGCTTTTCTGACACAGTCACCCTGTTTAAGCACCGTGATCGCACCACGCGGGAACTTGCAGAGGCATTTCACATCCACATTAGGGGGTCATCTTGTATCAGTCACCCGCGATTTCCAACAAGGAAGTGTTGCTCCTAAAGGAAAGGGGTTAATAGTAGATACGGTGTGATAGTGCCTGGTATTACACTTAGGACGGTGCGCATGTGCAGCGGGCGACGTGGTCGAGGTATTTATGTCTGTTTCTACCTAATAAATTTTCAGTTGATAGTAGCGCTTGTGTTGTTTCCTCTCTTTTCGTCCCTGTTTCAGTTCGCGCTCGAAGGTTCTTAAGATGTATATGTACCAACTAGCTCGTCTCTCGGTCTTGCAACAACCAGTTCTCAGATTTGCATGTTTTCTAGATGCGTGATTGCGTATGAAATGTCTACATATGTTTAATGAGTGCTATTTTTATCCGCTTCATAACGTTATGTTCATTTTGAAAAGTGCCACAAAGAAAACTTCGTGATGCATGCTTCGCATATCATTGGTTTCCACAGCACGCGGGATCTGACAAATGTTTGTTTACACTACATATATTTTAATATCTAAACATTGTGGGCACATGTAACACACTGTTTCTGAGCGAAAGGCGAAGTGCTCTTGGGCGTCGACGTCTTCGCCATAAAGGAGTTAACTAATGCGGTTTTATTTTTGCGTCTCCAACAGTGCCAGACGAATGCAACTCACGGTAACAGTGGTTGCCGAGAGCCCTGCCGATGCACACCACTTCCAGGACAAGAGGCTGGAAGTAACAAAGGAGACTGTACAAATCCTCCAGTTAACCATGGAAATCGTTCAAAATAATAATTGGTGGCCTATGAAAACTTGACTCAATAAAATAGTTATTTTCAACAGTGACCCAACGAACTTTTCTTCATTAGCGTAACATCGTTTGTCTATAGGGCATAAAAAAGAAATATTGCTGCACATTCATTACAAGTGGCCAAGATGAAGCTGAAATGTATCATTATTAAATCTATCGTTCTCATTATCGAACAATATGGCCCATTACCTGCTGCAGAATATATTAGCAGCGCTCTTATAGAACACAATACAGTCGAACGTGCTTATGCCCAAGTACCATTGGGGCCATAAATAATTTCGTTATGCCGGATATTCGTTGTTATATTTGAGAGTATTTGGCTTCCAGCATAGTCAATGCTGAGCAGGCGGAGGCCTCAAGGAATAACAAACAACGATTTCATTCTGAGTATGGCTCTCGCAATAAGGTCAGCGCAAAGGCGCACGAACAAGAGGCGAGGCAGCGGAGTCCAGGAGCCAGGGTAGCAGGAATCGGACAGGGTAATGGCAGTGTCCAGCCGTACCGGTTGCCAAGAAACTACTGTCCTGGGCAGTGCATAGGCTTTCCATTTTGGGCACAATGGTAGGTAGATAGGCGGTGCGCGTGGCTTCCACACAATAGAGATACAAACCAGCTCGAACAAGTCGGCCATCTCGATCACGCACTAAGGTAACATAAAAAATTCGTGGATCCGCTGGGTTCATATGAGATTGGAGTACCATTAAAGCTGCATTTGCGTTTCTGCTGTGGACACCAGACCACTCGTTTATTGGGCGTGAGGGACTACAGACGGCGATGCTCTTCCTCGTATTCATGGTTTTTCAAAGCGTTATCCACTTTCACATGGTGTGGCTTTCGATGTCTGTATCCGCGTTGCCGCTGTCGACGCCTTCCAGCTACGAGAAAATTCCAGGTGCACCGTGAACGCACTCTGCCATGTCCATTTTGGTCTAACTGTAACAAAAAATACTGCCACCTTTGCTAAAAAAAACTAATTCAGGGTGAACCTGTTTCCGGCGGTCCAGCAACAAAACTTTGAGCAAGAATGTCCTACGCTAGCCAGTCCAAGTCACGTCGACCTTTTATCCCATGCAGTCAGTGCCGCTCATAAAGAAGCCGCCTGACTTCTTTTTTAAGCACGTTGCGTGGTGGCACGCATAGTGCGGTGTTGCATTGCGCGCTTTGCTTGCTATTCGCGTGGTGGCATTTACAAATGCGGGAGTGGCGTGCGTCTTCAGATGATGTCGAACAAACCATGCCAATATCACTTTTTTTGTTATTTGTGTCGACATGCCACATCGGTTGGCCCCGTGTGCAATGGAAAAAACAATGGCTGATCCCTTCGTCATAAGAATCGGTATGGCACTACAGTGAAATGTGTCGTCACAGAAGTGTCTGATTGTTGATTGTGTATTGCTGTATGAAATAGTGTAAAATGTCTATTGGTATTTGGCAGCTATGCGCCGTTTGACGCGGATACATCCACATTGACACCCAGCAGCATATCTTCGACCTGACGACTGACATGCATGATCGGGATTTAACCATTGTGGTAGCAGGGCACATACCTCGACACTGTTGTGGTAGCTGAACACATACCTGGACACACGTGAAAATGACATAAAGAAGCATGTTGTAAACGCCCGTACTTGATATTCACTTCTTCAAAGCGTCGTGAGTTGAGGAGAGAAACGGCATGGTGTGCGCTTCCGAGTAATATGGTAGCTTACGCTTGAGCTCACGCATACACCACACTGCGCTTCACCAATACGGGACGAAGAGGTTTGTAGATGCAGCCGTGAAGGCGCGAAGGCGTTCCACGTTCCGCTAGCCTCTTTCTCACTCCGCCAAGGCACGGCATTCGCTAGTCGACATCGTCACCCTTCTGTGGCGCTTAATACAGTAGAGAGAGAGAGAGGTAATTTATTGAAAGGCAGAGAGGTCGGCCTGAGCTAGTGCGCTCTAGCCTGCTACTCTGCACCGGGGATAAGGGAGAGGGGAGAAAAAAGAGTGATGAGGGGGTGATGATGGGGAGAGAAGGAAGTTGTGCGTGAATACAAAACCACCTAACATAATGGTTTCGCTAAAGCACGCTGTCCAGTCCTGTAGACTTGAGAAAATCTATCACAGCCGTGATAGCAGTTGCTGACTTCGTTTGGTCGCACATTGCCGATAAAATTACAGTCTCACTTAGCGTTGCCACACCGATGCCCGTCAACGTTGAAGTAAGCGCATTCCGTTGAGACACGTATAAAGGGCAGTCGCACAGCAGATGCGTTAAACTTTCATCTACGCGGCAGTGCTCACAGTGCGGGCTGTCCACACGGCCGATAAGGTGCGCGTAGCGTCTAGTGAAGGCGACTCCCAGTCGAATCCTGTGTAGCATACTGGCGTGGTTTCGGTTTATTTTAGCCGGGAGGCGAAAAGTCATGCGAGGGTCTGTTTCCCGCAGACGTCTGTACCGATGATCTGGGTTAGACCAGTAAGTTGTTGTGCCCTGTCGCATAAGGGATCTCATCAAAGCGTTCACGTCACCTCGCGAGTATGGTATTTCTACGTGAACGGCGCCGTTATCCACAGCGGCTTTTGCTGCAGCATCAGCTAGCTCGTTGCCTGCCAATCCACAGTGTGCAGGTATCCATTGGAAGGTAATTGTGTGACCATTTCGTTGATTGAGGTCGAATGCCTGTATGATTTCGTATGCTAATACGAAATACTGTCCTCTTCTTGAGCGAGAATGAAGGGCTTGTAATGCGGATTTCGCATCAGAAAGTATTGTCCATTTGTGAGGAGTTTGGTGGGACACAAATCGAACAGCTTCCCGTATAGCAACTAGTTCTGCTGCTGTTGAAGACGACTTGTGGTCTAACTTGCGTTGTTGGGTGATATCTAGTTGAGGGATCACAAACGCCGCAGTCGAGACGCTCGCAGTCACAGACCCATCAGTGTATATGTGTACAGCATCGTTGTATCATTCTGTCAAGTATGCCAAGGTGAGCTGCTTGAGTCCCGCACAAGGAACACGCGATTTCTTCGAAATCCCAGGTATTTGAAGGCACACCAGTGGTTGACGCAGTGTCCACAGCGGCACTTCAGGGATGACGGTTGGTGCGAAGCCTACAGGAATGATATGCCTATGAGTGTTGAGGCATTCTGAGTAGGCGCAGCCTGGTCGGGTTGTCTGTAGTGTAGACAAGGGGTGGTATGCATGCCTTGTCAGCAGTCGAAGGTGCACTCGAAGGGGCTCACAAGTCACGTAAACCTCTATAGGGTAGGTTCGTGACTCTTCTATGGTACCTGACGTTGTTGTGCATCGCGGGAGACCGAGGCATGTCCGGAGCGCTCGCGCTTGAAGGCTTTTCAACGTGCGAATGCATGTTGCACGCATACGTGAAAGCACAGGTGAGCTGTAGCGTAGGTATCCCACAAACAATGCCTGGTATAACTGCAGAAGGCTTTTCTCAGCGGGGCCCCATCTTAGTCCAGCTATAACACGAAGGACGTCTACAAAGCTGACTAGTTTGGTTCGTAGCGCCGTGACGTGCTTCGACCAAGATAGGTTGCGGTCAATAACGACGCCCAAATATCTGTATTGAGTGACAGCAGGGATCACTGCTCCGTCTGCGAATATCGGGTACCGCGTCATTGATTTCTTTGTAAACATCAATGCAGCACATTTGCCTGTTGAGAGACGCAGGCCTTGGCGGCGCAAGTACTTTGATGTTATTGATGTCGCGTGTTGAAGTCTTGCTCGCAGTTGCGGACGCGTTGCGCCAGATGCCCATATGCATATGTCGTCCGCGTAGGCGCTGATTTTGACAACGTTAGGGAGCTCTGCTGCAAGACCAATGAGCGTGATGTTAAAAAGTATGGGGCTGAGGACCGCGCCTTGTGGAACTCCACGGCTTACGTGGTGTCGGCCCGTGTCACCGTCAGGTGTCGACATGAAAATTGTTCGTCCACTAAGATAGCTGACTATCCACGCGTGAAGGCGGCCTCCTACGCCAATGTCTTCAAGCGCATCAAGAATGGCCTCATGAAGGACGTTATCATAAGCCCCTTTGATGTCCAAAAAAATTGCGCCTACTTGAGATGACCGCCTCGACTTGCCGTTCACTATGCACGAACTTGACGCCGCGACTGCTGATACAGTAGTTTATTAGTCGACGATATCACACTAGAAGCATTAGGCGGCGGAGAAACACCGTTGGCGCACGTGGAAGCTGCGCTACTCCTACAATGAGCCGTCACACGCTAAAACGGAGCGAAAAGGCAAAGAAGGTAGCTCCGTCTAAGACAACTCCTCAATGCTAGCGCGGCCAGCGTTCCTGGCTGGCCTCGAGACGCCATAAGTGCGTCACTACCGAATCGCTACCTATTGGCGCTCGTTAGTGTCATGATGCTATACTTCACTTCACCGCTCATAGACAGCGATACCGCCTCACAGACCTCACCGTGGGGGAGAGATTGTGTGAGATATATCAGGTGCGTTTATAGAGTGTCGTATATGTGCTTCGGTGGTGCTATGGATGAAAGGTCTAGCACCTATCGTCGTAGCCGAGAGGTCGTGGGTTCGGTTGCCGACGACGGAACTTTGTTCTAACTTGTTATTGCCATTCATTTAGGTGCATTTTACTAACGTAATATATGTCAAAGAAGTGCGTCTGTGGAATCATGATGGACCCTGCAATAAAACGCTTTCATTTGAAGTATGTGTTCGGCTAACATATTTTGCGAATTGCAGATACATCAACAATGCAAAATTATGTGACCCCTTAGAAAGCAACAGTGTATGCGTTGAATCTTTGTTTTTCTTTTTTTTTTCATCTGACCTCCCCTGTTCAATTGGTCTTTACTTAATATCGTAACTTTGTGTATTGAACCTCATACGCGCTGTTTCACTTTCGAATGACTACCGTGAAAGGGAAAAAAAAGGAGTGGTAGCCCCTTGGTGAGCGCATTGGGCAGCTGCAATCGACAACTGAACTTCTATTCCTAGATACAACGGACATAACGATCTTTTCCCCTACTGTTTTTTCTAGCGGAGAGTTCGCATGCTCCTTTCCTGAGGCCAAGCATGGCGCCAGAGCGCTCGACTTGTGTGAGCAAACCATCAGATGCTTTGTCCGGTAAGGAGCTTGCGTTTTTAGACAGTGGCACATGCCGTAGGCGCTCAAGCAATTTCTGCAAGTAAAAGCCGGCTTTGGCAAGGTGCGGCAGTTATGCATGTACATTTATCGGCGTTTGGTATGTTTTTTTTTTGTGTTCTTTTATCGCATGTGCTTACGGAACTTTTTTTCTGTTAGTGTATATATGTCTCATCTTTCTGAATAAACTTTCAGTTGGTAGTACGCGCTTGTCCTTGTCTTTCTTCGTCCCTGTTCACGTTACGCGCTCGTATATGAACTAATCATGAATAATCAACTCGCCCAAGCAGCCATTTCGCCATTACAAAAACTGAGTTTCTTGAAAACGTCCGCTTAATTAATAAGTGATAACCTCGAGCTATCAGCACCATAACATTTGTATTACTGTTATTTACAGCGTGTAGATTCTTTTGTCTTTTATTCTCTTCTCCTGCCTTTTGGAAGACATAAACGCAAGCAGAACACACACACTCGTATTGCGCCTGTTGCGCTTATTATACAATTTATAGCCATAAGCGTGCGCAGGGTACCCCTTTAGGGGGGGGCGAAGGTTCGTCGCAACGCCACCCCCCCCCCCTATTATGTCAATGTATGGGGCTGATTTTGCGCGCCCCCTCCCTATTATGTCAATGTATACGTCTGACTTCGTGCCCCCCCTCTTACGTGACTAGGAGGGGGCGGCCGTCGCCTTTCCCCCGTGCGCACGCCTATGTTTATGAAAGGGAAAATTGACAATTTTCCCTTTCATAACCCTTCCGCCACCTTGCTGGTTTCCGCAGAACTCATTTACTCATTTGCACGCCTATGTTTATAGCACCTGTACTGTCTGTCTATGCAGCGTCTCTGCCTTTTTGGGCTGTTTAGTGCACAGTTGAAGTGTCGACAATATATAAAGTACGGTGTCTCAGTGATGCTACCAAGGTCTTCTGGTTTGGAGCAATTTTTGGAGCAGCAAAATTTTCATTTTGGAGCACTTTGGAGCAGCAAAAATTTCCATTTCGGAGCACTTTGGAGCAGATAATTTAGCATAGTGCTCCCAGATGGAGCAACTAACACCCTAGAGTACACTGGAGAAGCAAGTTGCATTTACATTCAAGGATCTGAATAATTATTTTGGGGCTCTTGTGAAGAGATAGAAATATTTCGATTCATTGCAAATCTCAAGGAGCCAATCATCTCAGGAACACTCCCTATTTTACTCGATGATGCAGAAATGAGGGCGTCATGCGGTTGAGCATTTTGGGACAACTTGTTCAGCGATTATTTTCGTAGCATATAAACAGAATACCGGTTCAATAAAATCGCGCTTTATGAAATAACATTCTAGTTACATGTATGTGGTAATCAGCAGACATTGTAGACAATCGCTGCGACGTACAAGAATGCCGCAACGCTAAAGGCAACGTTTATAGATACTTTTTTCAGTTTCCGAACTCCTCCTCTCGAGGCGGGCGCGATTTGCTCCTAGGGAGTGTGGGGGGCGCTGCAGTCTAACTTTGCGCCAAGTGAACGGCCTCTCCGCCGGCTTCACTGCCGTCGTAGGTGTGTGCGTTTCTTGTAGGTGTTCGGCACCACCGTTTTTTTTTCTGTGTGTATGCCTCTTTGCTCTATGTGCACGTGGTATGCTTCCACGGTCTTCTGAAGATAATCCGACGTCTACGACGTAAGACTCTCCGATTGTTGACAACGTGTGCACGAACTAAGCAGTGCACGCGTGGACGCACCGAGTACGTGTGTAGGTGTAGACGTCTCCCAAGGTAAATTCTACAGCTGCTGTTATCCTGCAGGTCGTGCCTTAGACCTTCGGGACATCATGCTGACGTGTTTTGTGCCCGCGTGCACCAGTGGGTGCAGAAAAAGCGCAGAGAAACGCCACTTCTTCTCTCCGCCGTCCTACCCGCTGTTACTGCAGAAGTGGGAAAGATCCATTCCACTCGTGGACAAAACTTTGCGAAAGACGTGCCAGGTGTACGATGTTCACTTTCAAGAAAACGACTTTCTGAAGACATATAAGCATGCCATCAATAGAGAAGTCGTCGAAATCGACCGTGGTGCATGGGCATTGAGGAGCGATGCAGTTCCTTCTTTATTCACGAACCTCCTAGTGCAGCCGCATAAGACGAAGGTCGCCAAAGAAAAGGGCACCTGCACCTCAACATACTATGCAGCTGCCTTGCGATCTGCCAGAAGAATCCCCGGAACAGGTACCAACTCTTTTGGAGGACTTCAGTTTTTCAGAGCTAGTGGAAAAAGGTGCTTCACTTCAGCTTCTCCGCAACTGCAGTTCGGTGGTCCCTGAAGAGCCGGCCGGGAAAACCTCTGCCAATCATCAAAGAAGATATCTACTGCATCCTCAAGAGCAGTGGCGTAGCCAGGGGGTGGCACACCGGGCACGTGCCCCGACCGAAATTTTTTTTCGCCATGGTATACAGAGCGAAAAAATGACCATTTCAAGCAGGTGCCCCTCCCGAAATCAAGGCGGTGCCCCCCCCCGAAAAAAATTTCTGGCTACGCCCCTGCTCAACAGCACTGTCATCCGCGAAGATTTACGTGGTTTCGGCGAATGGAAAATTGCTGAAAAAGTACCTTTTGATACACCACTGCGGTCACTCAAGGACGTAAAGGCTGTCGTGCATGTTGCAAAGAAATGAATCCTACATTTCTTTGCAAGACAATGACAGTGCCATCAAAGCACAGAAAGAAAGAAAAAAGGCCATACTTGTGTGAAATTCGAATGCTCGTGACAAGTGTGCTTCAGTAAAGATACATTTTTCTTTTCATAAGTTAAACGAAATATAGTTGACAACTAGTTGTGATCGTGGCAAAGTTCTCTTGTCAATATATTGATGTTTTCGTATTTTTTTCACAAAATTTGCATTTTTCGTTTGAATGTTCCTAAATATTATACACTGACAGACATTCAGAAATCTGAATACTTGAACAGAAGAACGGGCACTGGTTTATGTCACCTCAACAGAGAAATAACATGGGATTTTTAACGACCGTCGTACCTTACAGAAAATACTCAGTTTCAACTTTCTTTAGGGCACGGCACACTGAGGTGCTTATTGGTGCGCAAAGTTAATGTGCAGAGCATGAAAACAGCTGTTAAATAAGTAATAGCAGAAAACTAATGAGTCGCAGCTTTTACCGAGGCTTCGTTGAGACGTAGCTCATACAAATGAGCTCCAAATTTTGCTTCTAGAATCTGAAACAAGAAATTACAGGCCGGTGAAACGGCTATTTAATCGACAAGTGCACGCTCAGCACCTCGCTTATGCGAGCTATTGTTTTTACCGAGGCCCCTGAAAGACTTAGCGCACGTATCTAGGCCCGAAGTTAAACTCCTCGTGCCTAAAACAAGAAGTTGCGCTGCAGGGCTCTTTCTTAACCTGAAATCGTCGTGTAAGCGCTGCACACCGCGCATAGCTGTAGCAGACGACTCTCGTTTGCCTGGCGCAAAGTTGGACTGCAGCGCCGCAGTGGCGGGAACTGCAGCTGGCCGCCCGCTCCCCGTAGGCGAAGCGGGGAGTTCGGAAACTGAAAAAGTATCATAAACGTTGGCTAAAGGCTCACACTGCCCCGAATGCATTGCCCTAAGACGACTGCAAGGGGAAAGAGAGGTTCTTTTTCTTCATGATCGATTATATTGCTGGGCGTAACATGACGTCACTTAGCTAGCCTCATAAAGCCAACCTCCTCCGACACTCATTTCCCTCTCCCTGAGGCCTCTCTGGGCTGCAGCAAGAACATTCTCACAGAGTTTCCGGACTATCGTTTGCGCATGCGCAGAGTTGCCTAGATATGGAGATCTGCTTCAATCGAGCTTCCGCGAAAGTGTCAGAAAGTTCGTTCAACGGTGGACCACACTATTTAACAAACTTCGTTGTGCTTTTGCAGTGAAGTTGTATATGGCTAGGGAATTCTGTTTGTACACCGAAAACCCCCTGTAGTGCCCTCTAGAAAACAGGGCAAAAAAAAGAAAAAAATAAAACTCACAGGGTACCTTATGCATTCGCCTAAGACGACTCGAAGGCGAGAGCCATTTTGCTTTTATTGTGATAGCAATTATATGGACATTCTCGACTTTTGCCGCCGACGTCATGTTTTGTGTAATGTCCAAATCGATAGCATCCCCCCGCGCATCGTATGTTTTACACTCGAGTAAAAGCGCGCGAGAGGGGGCGACGAACGCGGCTGAAGCAGAGATAAAGAGAGCCGACCTATCTCCGTTGCATGGAGGCCGCATCCGATAACATCACCGCGCGTGCCAGGCCTGCCATCGATTGCTACTCAAGCAGACAGGAACGTCCCACCCGTCTTCAAAGAGCATGAAAGAACGCATAAGGAGGGGCGGTGGGGGGAGGGGTTGTGCCGCTAGAGCAGCAACACTGAACTTTGACCTTAAGGGCGCGGTCGCGATAGCTGGCGCGCGCTGTTTCGGCAGGCATTACAGACGGCTCGTATACCCGTCTACGTGTTGTGCTTTCAACGCGTAGGCTACAGACTGCGAAAAGTGCTTCTCTCCCTGGAGCGGCCACTGAGCCTTGATCCGCAAGCCGGCAACATCATCGCCGCGCTATTTTGGGGTTCCGTTCGTACGCGCCGTTCGTGCTGGACGCGTATCGGCGTGCAAGAGGTGTTCCGGGGGTCTCTAATCATCCAAGTCGTCGTACGGGTCTCGAACACAGCGCGTGCAGAAAGCTTTTTGCGCGTGCGGCGAGTGCGCGGACCTTCAAAATGGCGACCCCGCCGCTGGCGCTTCTCGCGGATGACGTCAAGCCTTACTTCGTATAATAATACAATTTGTTGGTATCGCATTCACTGCTTCGAGCTTAAGCGAAACTAACAAATTGTATTGTTACACGAAGAAAGGCCAGCTGCTCTTTGTGCCCGATCTCGCGTAACTAAACAGAACGCTGGTTAATGGGAATATGGCCACTCCAGGTGTCGAAGCGGTTTTCGTGTTGTCAGTTCTTTAAACGCGAAGTAAGCGTTGAGAGCACAGCAAGATTACGAGCAGTCTCACCATGCCTCGAAATAGCGCGCGCCAGCGACTGCGCCCCTTCGAGCGACGCAGCCTGCCAGCCCCCAGAACGAAGCTATGAATGCAATTTCCAAAAAATAATTAGAGCGCAAACACACGGCACATTCACACACACGCACACACCCAGGCACCAAACACGCACCTGGGTGTGTAGGCGTGTGAATGTGCCGTGTGTTTTTGCTCAAATTATTTTTTGGAAATCAGCAACCAACTAGCCCAACAACGAGTTCTTTTACTATAAATGCGATACCGTGATTTTATAATTTTTTTAACCATGAGCTATTCATCCTGGAAAGCGAGTGGCGGAGGTGTAACATTGTATCTATTCCTATGGTGTTCCCAGATTTCATTCTGCGATGTCCGGAAATAGACGTGACAAACATTCTGGCGGCACGCGTGCAGTTATTAGTAAAAATTGCTTTAACTACGTGCAGTGCGACTCTTGAAACGAGCTATGACTTTGGCCGCCCCGAGAACACGTTGCACATGCTTTTACGGGCCGGCGTGGCTACTGCTGGTGATAAACGCCCCCCCCCCCCCCCCCAAAAAAAAAAAAAAAAAAAACGAGACTTTGGCGCAGTTTGGCGCAATTTCTGTTGATATTATCAGGATGGCACAGTAAATCTCATTTGGCGCACTTTGGCGCAGTTGGCGCAGGAGTGGAATCACTGGATACCACACCAGAGATGCATTATTCCGCAATATTGCGCAGACATAAATTTTCTGAGAATTGAACATTGGATAGCGCAGATAGCGCAGACTCAGGACTAGGAACGAAACAATACCGAAGCAAGCGCTAGCCAAGTATAATCAAATACGCATGTACAGGGGGGGGTCAAAAGTTCGCAGGCCAGTATCCCATGTATGTCTATGGAAGCGTGGCCTGCGAACTTTTGACCAGGACTGTACGTTAAGTGAAAGCTTAAATAAGCCAAGGGACACTAAACACGGGTATTAAATGT
>JALIZH010018494.1:0-27797 GCA_030522465.1 Rhipicephalus appendiculatus
CGTCATCATTTCCGTCGGCCCCGAAAAACCCCGCAGACTTCGAAGGCGTCATCGAGGGTGATCAGCACCTGCTTGTAAACCGTCAGATTTGCGTCGCACGAGGCATCGCCGAGTTGCGTGAAGGGAAAGCAACAGTGATTCTTACGAACTTCAGCAACGAATACAAGCACGTGAGCAAAGGTACGACGGTCGCCTACATCGAAGACATTGTGGAAACCAGCGACGCCCTCGCCCTCGCCGAGTTTACCGAACATGCTACGACGAACCAAGCTCATCAACTAAATTTTGACGTCAATCAGAGCCTTCTGACGCATAAACAAGAACAGCTCAAAACCCTGCTCCTGCAATACAAGGATTGCTTTTCGTCGTCGTCCAGAGTTCGACAGACACCAGTCGCACAACACCGCATCATAATAGAGGAAAGTTCCAGGCCACTACGTCAGAGCCCGTACAGAGTTTCAACGAGGGAACGCGAGGCCATAAAGAACCAAGTCGACGAAATGCTACGCGACGACATCATCCAGCCTTCAAAGAGTCCGTGGGCGTCACCCGTGGTGTTAGTGAAGAAAAAAGGACGGAACCCTACGCTTCTGCGTCGATTATCGCCGCCTGAACAAAATAACGAAGAAGGACGTGTACCCTCTCCCACGGATAGACGACACCCTCGATCGGCTCCACAACGCGAGGTACTTTCCGTCGATGGACCTCAAGACCGGTTATTGGCAAATTGAAGTCGACGAGAGAGACCGAGAAAAGACCGCGTTTATAACACCAGACGGCCTCTTCGAGTTCAAGGTCATGCCCTTTGGTCTTTGCTCGGCGCCTGCGACTTTCCAACGGGTTATGGACACAGTACTTGCCTGGTGTACCTGGACGACGTCATTGTGTTTGCTTCAAACTTCGACGAACACCTCCTGCGACTTGACGCAGTACTTCAAGCAATCAAGACCTCCGGCCTCACCTTGAAGCCTGAAAAGTACCGCTTCGCATACGAGGGGGCTCTTGTTCTTGGGTCACGTGATCAGCAAGTCCGGAGTACGCCCCGATCCTCAAAAGACAGCCGCCATCGCTACATTCCCGCCACCCGCCGACAAGAAGGCCGTCCGTCGATTTCTGGGCCTGTGCGCCTATTACAGGCGGTTCGTCAAAAAATTTTACCCGCATCGCCGAGCCACTCACTAACCTTACCAGAACCGACGTCGAGTTCGTGGGAAACACCGCAAGAGGAAGCATTTCAAGAACTAAAACGACGCCTGCAAATGCCTCCGTTACTTGCGCATTTCGACGAACACGGCGAAACAGAAATTGCACACCGACGCAAGCAGCGTGGGACTCCCGGCGCCGTCCTTGTGCAGAAGACGGACGGACTGGAAAGGGTTATCAGTTATGCTAACCGGTCGCTATCCAAGGCAGAGGCCAACTATTCAACAACAGAAAAAGAGTGCCTCGCCATCATCTGGGCTACGTCGAAGTTTCGCCCCTACCCTCTACGGCAGGCCCTTCAAAGTTGTGAGCGACTACCACGCCTTGTGTTGGCTAGCTAACTTGAAAGACCCTTCAGGTCGTCTCGCAAGATGGAGTCTCAGACTTCAAGAATTCGACGTTACCGTCGCTTACAAGTCCGGACGAAAGCATTCTGACGCCGACTGTTTGTCTCGCGCCCCCGTCGACCCGCCGCCACAGGACGACCTTAATGATGACTGCTTCTTGGGAACCATAAGCGCCGATGACTTCGCTGAACGACAACGAGCCGACCTGGAACTCAAGGGCCTTATAGAATACCTCGAGGGCAAGGCCACCATGGCTCCAAAGGTATTCAGACGAGGACTGGAGTCGTTTTTCTTGCGCAACGGCATTCTCCTAAAGAAAAACTTCTCGCCACTCCGGGCCGACTCCCTCCTCGTAGTACCTTCAGCGTTACGTCCCGAAGTTCTGGACGCTCTGGCATGATGACCCGACAGCTGGACACCTTGGATTTTCCCGTACGCTCGCGAGGATACAAGAAAAGTACTACTGGCCTCGCCTCACTGCCGACGTCACCCACTAGGGTGAAGACCTGCCGAGATTGTCAACGACGGAAGACACCACAGACTAGGCGAGCCGGACTTCTGCAACCCATCGAGCCACCTCGCCGACCGTTCCAGCAAATCGGCATGGACTTACCGGGGCCGTTCCCGACGTCGAATTCCGGAAACAAATGGATCGTCGTAGCAACGGACTACCTCACCCGCTACGCCGAGACAAGGGCGCTGCCCAAGGGCAGTGCAGCCGAGGTAGCAAAGTTCTTCGTCGAGAACATCGTACTGCGTCATGGTGCCCCAGAGGTCCTCATTACCGACAGAGGTACGGCCTTTACAGCGGACCTAACGCAGGCGATCCTGAGGTACAGCCAAACAAGTCACCGCCGGACCACCGCCTACCACCCGCAGACCAATGGCCTCACCGAGCGTCTAAATAAGACCATCGCCGATATGCTGGCCATGTACGTCGACGTCGAGCACAAGACTTGGGATGCCATCCTTCCGTATGTAACTTTTGCATACAACACGGCGGTACAAGAAACGACGCAGATGACGCCGTATGGATTGGTCTACGGAAGGACCCCGGCAACGACGCTCGACGCCATGTTGCCCAATGTCTGCGACGAGGAAAACGTCGACGTCACCGTGTACCTTCACCGCGCCGAAGAAGCCAGACAACTCGCCCGTCTGCGCATCCAGAGCCAGCAAAAAGACCGACAGCCGTCGCTACAACCTTCGACGACGCCACATGGAATACCAACCCGGTGACCGTGTATGGGTCTGGACGCCAGTTCGCCGACGGGGACTTAGCGAAAAGCTCCTTCGACGATACTTCGGACCCTACAGGGTACTTCGACGTCTCGGCGCACTCGACTACGAGGTTGTCCCCTGACGGCATTACGAACTCTCAGCGGCGCCGTGCGCGACCTGAAGTCGTCCATGTCGTGCGCCTCAAGCCGTATTACGCGCGTTAGTGAACCTGAAGACTGTAATTTTTGCTTTATTATTGTACTTTCGTGCTTGTGCTTATTGTTTATTGTACTTTCTTGCTTTATTATTGTTATTTATTGTTGCATGAATCCCCCCCCCCCCCCCCCCCCAGGGTTCTGTTTTAAGCATCGGGACGATGCTTTTTCTGAGGGGGGGCATTGCCACGCGCGTTTTTGTATTATACTTGTGCTGTATTCGGTTTACGCCCACAAAGACTGTAAGCAATGCTCAGCGCAAACCGCGCCGTATTTTTCTAGAAGCTTCGCGTTTATTGTAGATCGTTGTGTTAAGATTGCGCGCAAGACGCGAACACGCGAGCTTATTCCACAGCTTTCGCAACAACCAGTGATAAGACTGGAATATTCGATGACACGCGTATAAATGCCGACGCGCTTCACCGCTTGTCAGATTATCGATGGCCGACGCTCTGTTCGCCGCTCCAGTGCCAGCGTGTATTGCTGTAGTCTGACCTTCAGTTTCCCGGCCACAAGTTCGGCCAAAATAAAGAGTTCCTTCTTTGACTCGCCGACTGTTGCCTTCGTCGACGTCACGACCACGTGACAATATATATATATATATATATATATATATATATATATATATATATATATATATATATATATATTAGACTCGGAAGTGTCCGGACGATACAGCAGAATGGTATCCATAAATGAGGAGCGTTCGCGGCCGTAAAGAAGAAAGAAGGGAAGAAAATCTTGTAGACTGAGTGACGCTATTGTAAGCGTACGTAATAAATGGTAGTATACGGTCACAGTTGGTGTGGTCAACAGAGACGCGTACTATCAAGATATATATATATATATATATATATATATACATATATATATATATATATATATATATATATATATATATATATATATATATATATATAATATAGTGGTGGTACGCGTGTAGCGTTCAGTCCGAGGTGCGTTTATTAAAGAAATAGCACGGTTCAAGCGATCAGCGGTGGGAAACGGAGCGAGCACGAGCACCAACAATGGTCCTCGTCTTCGTGTTTTGCCGGTACTGCTGTCTGCGTTCTACCGATTCCACAAATCACTCTCCCGCAGAAAAGGAGCCATCCTGGCGACCTACGGTAGAGGTACGACTGCTGGTTCGTAGTGCGGCTTGAGTCGGTCGACGTGAACAGTCGCACGGGCATGGCGGCGGTGGTCCGTGGATGATTGAAAGGGCTCGAAAATATAGATGACCGGGGATGCTTGACGTAGGACGCGGTAAGGGCCTTCGTATTTAGGCAGTAGCTTTGTGGAAAGCCCAGGGGCAGAAGAGCGAGCGCGAAGCCATATAAACGTTCCAGGCGAATATGACTGGGGAGGCAGGTTGGCGTCATGGCGGTGTTTCTGGCATGCTTGGCCTTGTGCGGTTAACGAACGTGCGAGCTGCCTGCATTCTTCGGCATAGGTGGCGACTTTAGATAAGGTTGTAGACTCTGAAGTGTCCGGACGATGCAGCAGAACGATATCCATAAATGAGGAGCGTTCGCAGCCGTAAAGAAGAAGGGAGAAAATCCTGTCGTAAACGGAATGGCGCTATTGTAAGCGCACGTAACATATCGTAGTATACGGTCCCAGTTGGTGTGGTCAGCGGAGACGTACATGGAGAGCATGTCCCCTAGTGTGCGGTTAAAGCGCTCAGTCATGCCGTTGGTTTCTGGATGATACGCGCTGGTCGTTCGATGCACAACGTTGTATTCATACAGGAGGGCTTGCACTGCTTCAGATGGGAACGTGCGTCCGCGGTCGCTGAGTAGCTCGCGAGGCGCGCCGTGGCGAAGAACAAGTTTGTGAAGTAAGAATAAGCCGACTTCACGTGATGTGGCATCTGGCAGCGCAGCAGTCTCAGCATACCGTGTGAGGTGATCAATAGCGATGATCACCCAGCGGTTCCCGTCAGGTGTGTACGGAAGGGGGCTATACAAATCAATGCAGATGCGATCAGAAGGTCGGTTGGGAGAAGGCAACGGCTGAAGCGGCCCAGTGACTATGGGCCTAGTGCGCTGCAGTATTGACTGAACAAGTGGCGGCGCTGCGCGCTTCTAATCAGTCACTACTGCGACCCGGTGCGTACGGGCGGAGCCAACAGTAGCTCGAAGGGACGAAGCTAATTCGCGGTCAAACAGGAGTGTTGCGTGTATGGCTGTCATAGCACCAGTACGAATGCTACCGGTAAGCTGCCAAAAATAGTCACAGTTTCGCCACAAGGCGAAGCAATGAATGCGATAGCAACAAATTGGACCTGTCAAGCGACGAATGGCAAGCAGGTCGAAAAGTGCAGCGCGCTGCTCACGCACACATGACGCACGAAAACAACACGCACAGGACGAGAGAGAACTAACAACGTTCACAGCTCGACACTTAACGCGCTCCTCAAAAAAAAAAAAAAAACACAGCATATCCACGGAGTGAATGATGATGAGTGGGCGAAGCTGCGGAGGTTCATCGGTAAACCGTGAATCTTCCGTGAATTCTGCCCGGTACATCATCACCGACGTGAGATCGGGCGCGTTTATACTAAATGATCGATGAGAGTTATGGTGACTGAAGCAATCACGGTTACACCGTGAAATCTTCAGTGGTTTCGCCCAGCAGTAATCAAAGCGATAGTGTGTGTGAAATGTTATTCAAACTTCAACGACCGGTCGTCGTCCATGGTCCGCCAAGCAGCACGATCCGGCAAGCGCACTCGTACGGCGGTCCGCGCAATCGGAGAGCAGCTGCACCGCCAACGCCATCTGGCGTACCTTCACCCAACCGCCATATTGTACGCATGTCAATAGGACAGCGCCCTCTCGGAAACGAGACGAGAACTGGAGATGACGGCGCCATATCCACGGAGTGAATGATGATGTAATCTTCCGCAAATTCTGCGCAGTACATCATCAACGACGTGAGATCGGGCGCATTTCTACTAAAGGGTCGATGAGAGTCATGGCGACTCGCAGCTCACTTTAATTTTACATGCACGTTGTGAATTGTTTTATTGTTTAATCACGCACAGGAGACATCTCACACAGGCACTACCTTGGAGGTCGAAATCCAGTGCCTACTGGCTACTCAAAATGCATGGACAACCGAGGACCGCCGAGGTGATGCCGTAAGGAGCTTCGCCCCTAAATATATTCATCATATACAAGTACCGCCATCTAGCGGACATTCCAAGAACTAAACGAGAGGTGGCGTGGAGGTGGCTACCTACTACATACATCGAGGACGCACGACCCACGGCTTTAAGGAGCTTCGCCCCTAAAAAAGACGCACGAAACGTATTCACAGGTAACAAAACGGAAACTTGGGCCAGTTGGTTGTACTTCATATTTACCGGCAGCGCAACCACACACACGGACAGAGAAAAGAAGTGAAACGGAAACACAGCGCTGTGTTTCCGTTTCACTTCTTTTCTGTGTCCGTGTGTGTGGTTGCGCTGCCGGTAAATATGAAGTATTCACAGGTACCGACAAGCGCGAACTAAGAAGTGTGACAGTTGTTACTTCGCTGTGTTTGAAAAGCGTGCTCTTTTCGCAAACCGGGGGACTGCAGCGAGCGATGTGACCTTCGCACGCCCGGTAACTCCAACGCTATCGTTCCGGCGAGAGCCCCATTCTCCGCCACCGCAAGATAAGAGAGCGCGCGCACGGGCATCTACCCCGCCCCCCCCCTTCGGGCAAAGGTCACGCCGGAGAGCTAGGAGCGCCTCCGAGAACGCGCGTCGCGACGAACTAGCTAAGCCCCCGCCGAGCGCGGCCTTTGCGTCATCTCGCTGGTAATGTTGAAAACACGCTGAAAACTCGCTGTATATAAATAGCTCACCGTTTGAACGTTGAAGGACGGTCGCCTTCGTGGCTGAGCGGTTAGCGCCGCGCGCTGCAGAGCGGGTGGTCCCTGGTTCGATGCCGCGCGTCGGAAACATTTTTCTGAATTATTTTTCTTTGAGATTTTTATAAATATAGATATACCTATACATATACGGGGCATGACAGTGACGGCAACGCCGACGCCGACGGCGAAAACCAGCCGAGAGTGTCCATATAATTGCTATTGCAATAATAAAATTGTATGGATTTGCTTGGAAGGCTCACGAGAACGAGTGATGAGAGCGTTGGATAAGGGCGGTGCGACGTGCGAAATAAAAAGACGCTCGTCATTTCTAGCGTTTTCTTACTATTATTGCGCATTCTTGCTCGTCATGGTCATAGACATTGCTCTGTTTAGTCTAAATGGAGGTCTTCGGCAGCTTGTGAAGCATCTAACCCACGTACACAGAGCCCACTTTTCTTGGGCTACGAGAGAAGCTCGATAGCCCGGCACTCTGCCTATGTGTTCCGACATTTTTTTCCTGCGTAATACAGGAAATGCGATGGCGCGACCCTGTGACGAAGCGTAAAAAATCATCGTATCTACAGGGGGGACGCGCCGATGGCCAGAGCCAGACGCATGATAGGGTCTGCGCAGGATGCGGGCTCGCACTTGTCGACAAATATAGCCAAGACGGCGGCCTGCTTGGACCACCCTCGGCAACCAGCCTTGCATGTGCAGCTGGCTCCCGCAATGTATAAATGGCTCTATAGACAACTGGGAAAATGTGCAGAAAACGGAATGACGGGATTAACGATAAAACGTCAAAAGCGAGAGGAACGGAATGAACAAACTTTTTTCTTACTTAGCCCGAACACCAACTACCAACAAGCGCCTGTTGAATAGGAGAACGGATGCAAAACTCAAATAGAAGTGTTAGCGTAACAGATGAAAAGAATGCCTTTAATTAAACATATATAATACAAGATCTTGATTAAGCTTTGATAGCCAAGATGAAGGCGGATGGCAGTGGACGCTCTTTATCTGAGCGAAACACTTGCCAATGGCGTCGGAGGGCCCCTTTGCAGACAGTTTCCGCCGTAGCGCCGTAAAAATGGTTGCTGGCGTAAAGATGATTGCCGTGAAGGAGACCGCTTTGGTTTTAAATATCTTTCTACATGTTCAGTTGGGCAGAATCCACACAATAACGCCAACTGCTCGTTCCCCAATGCCAATGCTCTGCTCTCACAGAGCGCAGTTGGCAACAGCGCCCCGCCGCGCCCGCGACATGCCACGACGGGTTCACGCGCGCGGCCGCTAATGGCGGCGCTGACCGTCCAAGCGTCGCAGCGCCACCATACCAGCTGTCGGGACCTATACGCAGTGCGCTCTTCCGGCGTTGACACTTGGAACATGAACGCACGTATTGGCAGAACGAAGCGGCTCATTCCACGCCAGTAGTACCGCAGCCGGAGGCGTGCATATGTCTTTATGACACCAGCGTGGCCGCATTGCGGGTCTGCATTGAAAAGAGGCGCAGATATCAACACGTAGATGGCGAGGAATCACCAACAACCACGTTCGACCGTCAGCTGGGTAGTCTCGCCGGTAAACAGGCCCGTCGCGCATGATGACATGTCGGGTTGTGCGCAGCAGCGAACGATTGGCGGTAGGTGGTGTTGGCTCGGATAGGAAGGAACTATCCAAGGGTCCTGGCGCTGCTCAGATGGCATGTGAGCGTGTGTATGAGACGCAGAATCATGGCTGGAAACAGAAGCATTTGCACAGTCATGCGGAAGCGGACAGCGAGAAAGAGCATCGGCATCTGAATGTCTGCGCCCTGACCTGTAGACGACGCGGATGTTGCAGTCGTGGAGACGTAATGCCCAACGAGCTAGACGACCACATGGGTCTTTAGGGACGACAACTAGCAGATGTCCTGGTGATCAGTCACGACATCAAAGGGGGCGGCCGTACACGTACGGTCTCAATTTCGCGACTGCCCAAAGGATGGCTTGGCATTCTTTCTCCATGGCCGAATAATTATCTTCAACTCTGGTGAGAGTGCCACTTGCAGAAAGAAACGACGTACTCGTCGAAGCCGGACTTGCGTTGAGCAGGAATAGCGCCAAGGCCGACTCCACTAGCGCCCGTGTGAATTTCGGTGGGGCGTCTGGGTCAAATTGACGGAGAATCGGTGGCGATGTCAGTGGATGACGTAATTTAGCGAATGCGTGATCGCAAGCGGGCGACCATGCCGAGATACCTTGGCTGTCAGGAAGAAGGCGTGCTAAAGGGGCTATTAGGGATGCGAAATTACGAATGAATTTTCAAAACTATAAGCATAGGCCTATAAAGTTCCGGTGTTCTTTCAGTGCAGATGGCTTGGGAAACTCGGTGACGGCGCGGAGCTTTGCAGGGTCGGGTAGAACGCCGTTCCTGCTGACAACATGCCCTAAGATGGTTAGCTTCCGGGCGGCGAAGTGGCACTTCTTCAAGTTCAGTTGTAGCCCAGCCTGTGTGCGAGCCATCCGAGGACACTTGCGAGACGCCGGAGATGAGTACCAAAGTCCCTTGAAAAAACCACGAAATCGTCCGGATAGCAAAGGCACGTCTGCCACTTGAGACCTGGAAGTATGTTGTCCATAAGACGGTCGAAGGTGGCGGGGGCATTACAAAGGCCGAACGGCATCACGTTAAGCTCCTACAAGCCGCCAAGAGTTACGAACGCAGTTCTGGGGCGGTCGGCTTCATGCATAGGCACTTGCCAGTACCACAAGCGAAGATCCAGCGAGAAAGAGTTCCGCCCCTTGCAAACAGTTAAGCGCGTCATCGATTCTGGCGAGCGGATAAACATCTTTGCGGGTGATCTTGTTAAGGCGCCTATAATCAACACAGAATCGGATACTGCCATCCTTCTTTTTCATAAGTACCACCGGGGACGCCCATGGACTGTGGGACGGCTGTATGACGCCACGACAAAGCACATCAGTCACCTGGTCATCAATAACCCGGCGTTCAGCTTGAGAGATCCGGTATGGGTGCTGGCGCACGGGTGCATGGCTGCCGGTGTCTATATGATCAAAGATTGAAGATATTCGGCCCACACTAGTTTGCTTGTAGTCGAAAGGTGTCCGAAGGTCTGATGCGATTGATGGAAGGAAGGCGTCTAGGGAAGATGTGTTGTAGGTGGTAACGAGGTTAACGCTGGCGACCTGGAGGCTTTATTGTGCGATCGGGCAGTGGGCTAGCGCAAACTGAATCAATGTCCTCAATTCGCCGCATACATTCTCCTCGAAATATTGTGGCTGCGACCGAAAGCAGGTTCGTGACATAAATCATTCCGCCTTAGAGAAAACATAGTCGCAGGAGATCGCCACAAGGACAGACGACGTAGGTGGGATGTTCAGGTCCTCTGCGACGACGACACGAGAGAAAGACGACTTACCAGAATCTACGTCGGAGATCCCTGGTAATTTAGCTCGGCACGGGAACAATAAACAATGGCATGATGCGTGGAAAGTCTCAGTCCAATATAACGAGCCTGCTGAGACCTCGAGTCCGCAACCCGAGAGGTCACTGCTCCAGCGCCCTGGTTCTTCGACGTCCAGCCACACCTGACTATACTGCGTTTCACCCATCAGGTGCAACGCTGTGGGACTTCTCGCAGTCGATGCGTTGGCATTCAGAAATAGTTTAATGTTGCTACTTCTCAAAATAGATTTTTCTTTTCGTTTCTGGGCTCATTATTAAATGAGCATGTTTCTTGCCTTACAAGCAAACAAAAAGCGTTGTAAACGCTCGGCTCGCGCGTGCGTTTGCAGCGACAAAGGCCGACCACGAGATGCGCGGAGGGATACGCTTTCCTGGCCGAACTTCTAGGAAGTTCAGCCAGCAACGCTGTGGAAGCTATCACAGCGTTGCACTTGATGTTCGAAACGGAGTATAGCTTCTTCTCCTTCTCCTTCTGTCTTGGACCACCGCGTGCCCTGATTCGATGTTCGATGTCTTCTTCGATGTTCTCGGTGGCGTGCACTTCAAACACGATTACGCCACTTCACTTTTCACTTTACACTTCCCGTCACGCACGGTCACTTCCCTTATCACACATGCCCCTCCTTTGGGAAAAGCTTTTTTTTCCAAAAAATAGTTTGTAACTGCGTGTTATCCGCAGTCACCACTTGTCCGCGCAAGACCACTACACTAAACCGGTGAACACATGTGATGTCCTCAATATATGTTCAAATAACCACCCCCCCCAAAAAAAAAAAAGCTGTGTCAAGTTTCCGTAATAGCCTATGTTACAACCTACTTATGAAGTCGGCCTCTACATTCTCGAGGCTCTAATATGTTGAATTACAAAAGAATATTCCTGTAATACCAAACTCCACCTTAGTACTCTACTGTTCAGATGTTTGGCTTTAGCCAGATATTACAACGGTTGATGATCAGTTTGCACTACAAAGTGCGTTCCGTATAAAAATATGTGAAATTTTTCTATGGCCCACACTATACTCGCGGACAACTTTTCTTGGCAATGCAGCGAAGGCTACGAAGGCTAATCCCGCTTATCCTACCGCTAATGAATGTTGTTCTACATTTGGGTCCTTATTTTCTACGTGAGATATGAAAAATACTGCCTTCATTTTTTGCATGTAGCTCTTTGACACAGGACGCGGCTCACACAAGTAAGATATTGATATTTGTTTTAATTTATTTGTTGTCCCTTCGCGTTTTCGTGTGTGTGAGAAAGCCGCGCCTTTTACGTCTACCTTGAACGCCAAGCGGCGTCTGCGTCGATATGAAACGCTGATCGCGCACAGCCATCACTTTCCACAGCGGTACGGAACGCATGACATACCGGACTACTTCGCGTAGTAGTACATGTGCAGAAGCTCCCCCCCGTAGCTTTCCCTTCATTGCCAAGAAATGTTGTCAGCAAGTATAGCGCTAGGCCTTCTCGTTCTATGGCAGAGTAATTGCTCGGCCCCTGAGACCTTAAAACGTGTTATGGATACCGTACTGGCCGGCTTGAAGTGGCATACTTATTTTGTGTACTTGGACAAAGGTCGTTGTGTTTTCCTCTAGCTTCGACAAACACCTCCGGCGCCTTGAAGCTGTACTTCAAGCCATCAAGAGCTCCGCACCCACCCTGAAGCCACGCAAGTGCCGCTTCGCCTACGAGGAACTCTTGTTCTGGGGCCACGTGATAAGGAAGTCCTGAGTACGCCCCGACCCGCAGAAGACAGCCGCCATTCCTACATTCCCGCCACCCGCCGACAAGAAGGCCGTGCGTCGATTTCTCGGCCTCTACGCTTATTACAGACGGTTGGTCAATAACTTTGCCTGCATCGCCGAGCCACTCACTAACCTTACCAGGACCGACGTGGAGTTGAAGTGGGAAACGCCGCAGGAGGAAGCATTTCAAGAACTAAAACGACGCGTGCAAACGCCTCCGTTACGTGCGCATTTCGACGAACACGCCGAAGCAAAAGTGCACACCGACGCAAGCAGCGTAGGACTCGGCGCCGTCCTTGTGCAGAGGATGGATGGACTGGAAAGGGTTAACAGTTATGCGAGCCGGTCGCTATCCAAGGCAGAGGCCAACTATTGCACAACAGAAATGGAGCGCCTCGCCATCATCTGGGCTAAGTCAAAGTTTCACGGCTACCTCTATGGCAGGCCCTTCAACGTTGTGAGCTACCACCACGCCTTGTGTTGGCTAGCTAACTTGAAGGACCCTTCAGTCCGCCGTGGTGGAGCAGTGGTTAAGGTGCTCGGCTGCTGACCCGAAGGTCGCGGGTTCGATCCCGGCCGCGGCGGTCGCATTTCGATGGAGGCGAAATGGTAGAGGCCCGTGTATTGTGCGATGTCAGTGCACGTTAAAGAACACCAGATGGTCGAAATTT
Organism: Rhipicephalus appendiculatus; assembly: GCA_030522465.1. Lineage (NCBI taxonomy): Eukaryota > Metazoa > Arthropoda > Arachnida > Ixodida > Ixodidae > Rhipicephalus > Rhipicephalus appendiculatus. The sequence continues at coordinate 12,739 of JALIZH010018494.1, forward strand.
CCGGAGCCCTCCACTACGGCGTCTCTCATAATCATATAGTGGTTTTGGGACGTAAAACCCCAGATGATATTATTATTATTGAAGGACCCTTCAGGTCGTCCCGCAAGATGGAGTCTAAGGCTTCAAGAATTCGACATCACCGTCGTTTACAAGTCCGGACTAAAATACTCTTACGCCGACTGCTACTCTCGCGCCCCCCGTCGACCTGCCGCCGCAGGACGACCAGGAGGATGACTTCTTCTTGGGAACCATAAGTGCCGATGACTTTGCCGTACGACAGCGAGCTGAACCGGAACTCAGGGGCCTTGTGGAATACCTAGAAGGCCAGACCGCAATTGTTCCGAAGGCATTCAAGCGACGACTCACATCGTTTCTCTTGCGAAACGGCATTCTCATAAAGAAGAATTTCTCGCCACTTCGAGCTAACCACCTTTGTAACCACCTCATAGTGCATGCAGCATAGCGACCATAAGTCCTCCAGGCACTACACGAGGACCCGACCGCTGGACACCTGGGACTTTCCCGCACGCTTTGCAAGATTACGACAAAAGTACTACTGGCCGCGGCTTGCCGCCGACGTCGCCCACTCCGATCAAGCAGCCTCGGCGACCGTTCCAGCACATCGGGAGGTACAACCTGGGGCCGTTTCCAATGTCGACTTGTGGAAATAAATGGATCGTCGCAGCTACCGTCTACCTCAACCGCTACGTCGAAAAAAAAAAAGCCCTGCCCAAGGGCAGTGCCGCCGAGGTAGCCAAGTTCTTCGTTTAGAACATCGTCCTTCGACACGGCGCCCCAAAAGTTTTCGTCACCGGCAGAGGTACGGCGTTTACGGCTGAACTAACTCAGGGGATCTTGCGATACAGCCACACTAGCCACCGCGGGACCACCGCGTACCACCCACAGACCAATGGCATGACCGAGCGTCTAAATAAGACGATCGCCGACATGCTGGCCATGTACGTCGACGTTGAACTCAAGACGTGGGACGCCATCCTACCGTACGTGAACTTCGCATACAACGAGGCCGTGCAGGAGACGACACAGATGACGCCAAACAAATTGGTCTACGGAAGGGACCCGGCAACGACGCTCGATGCCATGCTGCCCATCGTCGTAGACGAAGAAAATCTCGAAGTCACCGTCTACCCACAGCGCGCCGAAGAAGCCCGACAACTCGCCCGCCTACTTATTAAGAATCAGCAGACGAGTGACAGCCGCCGCTACAATCTTCGACGACACTTCGTGGAATACCAGCCCAGCGACCGCGTTTGGGTGTGGACCCCGATAAGACGACGTGGACTGAGTGAAAAACGTCTGCGACGATACTTTCGGACCGTATAGGGTGCTTCGACATCTCGGCGCACTCGACTACGAGGTTTTCCCGGATGGCATCTCGAACTCTCATCGACGCCGGGCACGTCCCGAGGTCGTGCATGTGGTGCGCCTTAAACCGTTCCATCCGCGTTAAGGTACCTGCGGACTCAAGGTTTTACTTGCTTTATTGTCGTTATTTATTGTTACATGCATTTTTGTTCCATGTTTTGTTTTGGGTATCGGGGCGATGCTTTTTCAGAGCGGGGCATTGCCACGCGTATTATTTTGATGTGCTCTGTTTAAGCCCACAAAGACTGAGCAATGCTCGGCGCAGATCGCGCCTCAGTGTTCAAGAAGCTTCACGTTTTTAGTAGAACGTTTTGTTAACATTGCGCGCAGCACGCGAACACACAAGATTATTCCAGAGCTTGCGCGATGACCAGTGATAAGGGTAGAATGTTCGACGCATGATGTATAAAAGCCGGCGTGCTCCAGCGATGATCAGTTGATCGACGGCCGACGCTCTGTTCGCCGCTAACAGCGTCAGTGTGTATTGCTGTAATCTGACTTTCCGGTTACCGGCGCCAAGGTCGGCGTAATACAGTTTCATCTTCGACATACCGACTGATGCCTTCGTTAACGTCACGACCACGTGACAATATAATGCCCAGCAAGACTGGCATCTGGCGCTTTGTCGTCCTTGGTTCGGTATTCACTGCGCTCGCCATACTGTCTTCACACTTCTCGTCATCTACTTGCTGGACTTCCTTAAAGTTCTCCTTTTGCGGCCATACACATGACGCTTTCCGGGTGGTGCTGGGTTTCTTGGTACACGCTTGGGTGTCATAATCACATTTACGACAATACTCACAGTATGGTTGCCTCGTCCGAGATCGACATTCTGCAGCTAGGTGGACAGTCTTGTCACAGACAAAACATCGAGTTGGCGCCTTTAACCCTTTCAGTCCCAGTGATTCCAATTGGAATCATAAATTATGTAGGTCAGTCAGCAAGCATCTGGTAAAGATAAAGCGTTGTTCTTCCTCAAGAGCCCGTATTTAGCATCTGCCCTACATGTGGTGTCAACATGGTACACACAATACTGCGAGGTCACGTCTGAACGAAGAAATTACAGAAGCGGTCGTGCTGTTCGCGCATTTCACTGAGGCAGCGTCTTCTTTCACCTTGCAGAGATAGGGCATTTATTTTAGTTCTGCGCCAGAAATTTGAATTTTGGCTATTGGACATTATGCTATCCTATCTAGATAACATTTTAAGTAATAAATGAACTAAAAATTATGGAATTATTATTAAATAATAATTATTTATTAAATTAATTGGCACATTTATTACTCTTCACTGAAAAGTGTGAACAAAGAGTTTTTCAGGTTTTTTGGACTACCACGATCATGTGCATCTCCAAATGTGAAAACTAGTTGCTTACATTGAAAATAGTTAATTCGGGACTGAAAGGGTTAAGTTGTATTGCGGCCTTTTCCCGCCGGAGTATTCTCCGTTTTGTCACGGAAAACCAGCAAGTTCGACTAACGCTGAGCTTCTGAGAAGCTGTCAGCCGCTTCCGGCATGTCTTCAAGCTTGCGGCAGTTTTTCTCTCGCAAAAATAGCACCGCTGTGTTGTGACTGTTGTTTATAAACTGCTGAGCAACTATGAGATTCCGAACGAATGAGTATTCCTTTTCCGTTTTGGACATATCAACCCATCTGTCGAAGAAGCTTGATAGCCTTGTTGCATACTGCACGCCCGGTTCACCCTCTTGTGGTTTCCTGTGCCAGAATTTTTCACGGTAGCCCTCCACGGTGAAACGAAATCGTTGGAGTAGCGCCAACTTGGTTTTCTCATAATCGAGTGTCTCTTTGTAGACAAACGACCAGGGACCTTGAGCGCTTGTCTTTTGGCCATTCTTGGCCGGTAGCCACATTTTCAAACCTCTTGAGGTACACGTCTAAATCATCCCGGTTCTCATTAAACGCCGGCATGAAATAGTGCGGATTTACGTTAGGCGATGCCCGAACTTCTCGGCACCCCGTTTGCCGGGCACAAGTTCGGCCAAATGAACACTTTCATCTTGGACACACCGAGTGCTGCTTTGGTCGACCTCACTACCACGTCACACCTGGTGGAGGTTCTTCACGGTTCATGTCCTGAAGGACCCCCCTCAAGCCGGGAACCCAGCCAACGTCGCGAAGAAGACACCGACATCAGTGACAGTCGAAGCCAGCCGCAGAATGAAAGGACTCCCCCCGCGGCATGGACTCCTACCGGACAAGCCAAAAGTCACGGCGACGAAGACGACAGCGACAATGACGGCCGCTGTGTCCCCTGCAAAGATCGTGATCCAGCCACCGAGAGAGCCACCGACTTTCCAAGGATCGCCAAATGAGGACCCTCAGGCCTGGCTAGATACGTACGAACGATTCGCGACTTTGAACAACTGGGACTCCGACGAAGAACTGCGCCGCGCCTACTTCTACCTCGAAGACGCCGCGAGGACGTGGTTTGGAACCGGTAGTCTATGGTTTGAACATGGGACCTCTTTCGCGACGCTTTCTTGGAGACGTTCGCGAGCGTCGTCCGAAAAGAAAGGGCCACCGCTTTACTGGATACACGAGTGCAGCTCCCGAATGAGAGACGGAGGAGATGACGCAGCTTTTCCGACACGCCGACGCTGACATGACCCAGGAAAAAAAGCGAAAGAGGTCCCATGTTCTTGCATGCCACGCTCATAGCGCGCTCGCGGCCGTTTCGTTAGCTTGAGATACACCAAATATGGTATTGAGTGACATGACTGTATGACGAACGCAAATGACAAGTGGTAATATGGAAATCATCAATTGTGATGTGCGACATCACTTGCACGCCGCGCTCATGGCACGCTCGCGGCCGTTTCGTTAGCATGATATACACCAAATTTGGTATTGAGTGATATGCCTGTATGACGAACATAAGTGGCAGGTGGTAACACGAAAATCTTGGCATGCATGTCATATACAATGCCATTTACATGCCACGCTCATGGTGCGCTTGCGCCCAGTTCGCTAGCTTGACATACACCAAAATTGGTATATCGCGACGTGACTGTATGACGAACACAAATGACAGGTCGTAACATGTAAAACACGACATGCAAATTATGTAATACATGATTTGCTCCTTCCTGGCTGCTTCGCATTACATCGATTCCCACAGTGAGTGGGATCTGCCGGCTTTTTTTCGTTCCGTATTTCCGTAACTTGCTAAAACTCTATCTCGAACGCTTCACTACCAAACAAGCAGCTCTTGAAGAAAAGTCAAATCTGATTTTCCGATTGCTGGTTCTGCCTCCTGTTTTCTAACAAACTGAAACGCCTGTTGCTGAGCTGACACTACACCACAATAAAACTTTTTTTGCGGCCTCATATCGCTTGTCTAGTCAACTGCCGCTAGATAACGTCAGCACCATTAGGGCTTCTCACTTCCTCAGCGCGACCACTCACTGTGTGTGTTTGTGTGTGTCTCCGTGTTTCTCTGCGCGGCATACCTACTCACGCTCGTGAGTTCACACATGTTCATACTCACGACTACTCACGTTCATACTACTCACATTCATGAGTACTCGCGTTCATACTCACGCCTACTCACCCTCATGAGTGCTCACTCACGTTCACACACGCGTCCACTCAAACTCATGAGTGCTCACTCGCGTTCATACTCACGCCTACTCACCCTCATGAGTGCTCACCCACGTTCACACTCACGTCCACTCACACTCATGAGTTCTCACTCACGACCACTCACACTCATGAGTGCTCACTCACGTTCACACTAACGACCAGTCACACTCATGAGTGCTCACTCACGTTCACACTCACAATTACTCGCACTCATGAGTTCTCACTCACGTTCACACTCACGACCGCTCACACTCATGAGTTCTCACTCACGTTCACACTCACTTCTACTCACACTCATGAGTGCTCACTCACGTTCACACTCACTTCTACTCACACTCATGAGTTCTCACTCACGTTCACACTCACTTCTACTCACACTCATGAGTGCTCACTCACGTTCACACTCACAACCACTCACACTCATGAGTTCTCACTCACGTTCACACTCACGTTCACACTCACGACCACTCACACTCATGAGTTCTCACTCGCGTTCACACTCACTTCTACTCACACTCATGAGTACTCACTCATACTCAACTCACCACGTTCAAATGAGTGTGAGTGAGTGTGAGTTGAGTGCACTCATGAGTGAGTGTGCCGAGCTATGGCGCTGAACAATGGCACCTTTCAGAAAGAAGCTGCATATTCATAGCCAGACATCAGTTGGCCTACGGCTGTTTCTTTTGTGGCAACTTATGCATTGGTCCGTATGGGCCTACTGACGCTTCTTTTCATTCACAATAAATATTCTGTCAGTCTTCAGTCTGTGTGCTCTCGTAGTGCATAAACGGGAACTTTCAAAAGTTCCTTTTTCTTGCTTTGGTGTTTCCACCGTAAATAAGCCCCACCAAAGCTTTTAGTCGCTTCTAAATTTTTAAAATTCAGTCTAGCAAGAATGCTTGCTAAGAGGGAATTATTCTGGCTGCAATGGTTACTCCCATTCAATGCAAGTACTCCGAAGAAAGGTAAGATAAAACGCCCTAGATTCCACCTACTTACACCGAAATTAAATAATGGAAATATAAAAAAAATCACAGCATATCCACGGAGTGAATGATGATGAATGGGCGAAGCTCTGGATGTTCATCGGTCAACCGTGAATCTTCCGAGAATTTTCGTCCAGTACATCATCAAAGAGGTGACAAACACTGTGTGTATATATACAAGAAATTTTATTTATTCGGATATGGTAGCAAGACGTGGCTTCCGGTCCCCCCTTCATTATAACGGCTTTATGGTCGGTGAAGTGGGGGGGATAGTGGTTCTTATATGGCTCCGTAGAGGATTCCTAGAGGGGAGAGAGGGGGCGAGCGTAGAGGAGAGAGAGGACGCACATACGCTGTGGGGGATGTGGAACGCGGACGCCGCTCCGTAGAGTAGAGGATTCCTAGAGGAGAGAAAGGGGGGTGGGCGTAGGAGAGGAGAGAGAGGACGCACATCCGCTGTGGGGATGTGGAACGCGGACGCTACTCCGTAGAGTAGAGGATTCCTAGTGGAGAGAAAGGGGGGTGAGCGTATGAGAGGAGAGAGGCGACGCGCGCGCCGCTGCGTACAGTAGAGGATTCCTAGAGGAGAGAAAGGAGGTGAGCGTTGGAGAGGAGAGAGACGGGGAGGGGACGCGCATGCTCTGGAGGAGTGTAGGACGCGCGAAGGAGAGATGGACTAAGTCCCCGCAAGCACATCCAAGCAAGATCAAGGAATGGAGCCAACCTGGGCGACAGACGCCACCTGTCTAGCCGTTTCTTAGGTGCCCCTATATGCTCTCGGCCATGACTCTAGTGACTGTAGTGGTGGTGGACGGCCTTATTGTACTACAGTGTTCTGCTTGACATAGATGGCCACACCGCCTGCGGGACGCTCTGCTTCCTCGGTGCACGCGATGGGAACTAGAAGTGGTCTTGAACGCGCTTATTCTTCATGGTCATCAGTAGAGACTATTTTTTTTCCTTGCGTTCCTATTGCGCCACTTTGATATATGAGCATGAATTAGGGGTGAAGGAGTGCTTTTATAGTGTTTTTATAGTGCCTATAAATGCCTATTTTGGGGGTTTGTGCCTAAATGTCTATAAGTGCCCATAAATGCCTATTTTCAAAATTGGTGCCTATATGAACGCTATTTAGCCTCAAATTTTGCTTTCGAGTACAGTTTGAGACCGTAATTCATGTTACCGGGCGAAATTGACGTTTCGGAACTTTATGGGGTGCAACAACCTAGTTCCCTAGTTCAACAAACATCCGGGAAGCAACCGGTAGCAGCAGTGAAATGGGACGCGCCGGCCACCTTACCCCACCGCACTGACATGGCGCGAGCGGTTGGAGCAGGGGAGAGGAAAAGACGCTATTTCTGCAACCCTAAATGGGAGCACGTCCCAGCGTGTACAGTGGAATGGGGGAGAGGAAAATAAAGGCGGGAAGAGGAGAGGGGAAGAAGAGGAGAGTGGCGTCTATGGCCGAGGACGTGGCGGGCGGCTTTTACCGCCGGTTTTCCAGTCCAGTGGTCCCATGGAACTGAAGCACCTCCTTGAAGACTTTGGCGTGGTAGGGGGCAGAAAACAGGAGGTGCCTTCGCACAGGAGCAGGAATATGGAGAGCGAATGCGAAACCATGGAGTGCCGTCAGGGGAAAATAGAAAGTAGGTAAAAAAAAAATCAGATGTGCACATGGCTTTTGTTTCGTTTGTAATTTACTCTTAAAGGCCGCTTCACCACGTCACATGAGAAATTTTAGTCGGATACTGCAAGTGTTCGCGTGTCCAATGAAGAGCTTTGTACCACAAGAACTTTTTAATTGGTTCATTACGAGCCGCGAAAGCATGATGCCGGTAGGTGAGCTTGAAATATTTGCCACTCGCAAGCCAAATTCTTTCCCTGCCCTGTTCGGTATGAGAGAAACTCGAAGCCGGAAGATCACACGACGTTGACGCATCAACACGCCATGCCCACGCAAGATTACACTATGTGCACATGACATGCCCAAGCCAGGTCGTGCGCACAAGCGGTGTTGTATCGTTTCGGCCTTTGCTCTATAGTGTACTGCCTGTTTCTGTGGGATGGATCTGTCTATGCGTTTGGAGAGGCTGGCATGGATCCTGTATCCTTACCACGACATAGCGCGTCGCACAGCTGGAACTGCTGTAAGGGACGATGCACCAAAAACATAGTAAGCGTTGTCAGGGGCTGGCGCCGGCACGATGTGTGAACGGCGAGAACACGAACACAAAAGAAATATAGGCAGCTAAGTCTCGCATCGCTCTCGATTCGAAGAAAAAAACTAAAGAAAAGTGCGCACACATTCCGTTTGTATGTTTTAATATTTCTATTAACTTTCATTCTTCTATTCAAGCAACAGATTGCACAAATTACACATGTAGCCTCGAATAATTCTCGCAGTTTCATGTACTACTGTGACATACACAGGACCATTCCTTGTTGAACTTCACCTCCCCAAATTGGTGCGCGCGCCGGTGAGATAAAGGGCACGAGGCATTCAGTCTGACATTTCACCTCCTTCCGGGGAGCGTATCGTTGCAAATCTTGGCAGACGTGATCGTTAGCGCAGTGCATGCATTACACTTCTAGCTCGAAACACTGAAACCTGGTAAGGGGCCCTATATGGTGTTCACACAAAGAGGAGAAATTGACCCTGCGCTATTAGACCCGGCCAATACAAGGCTAACAGACCCTTCTGGCCTTTTAGCGGTTTGGCTATTGAATCCTGTGCTGCCCTTCCCAGCCATGCCGAAAAGAAGCAGACCCAGGAGCGTGTTTATTCGATGTTGGACACTTAACTTACCATTCTGGACAATAAAAGGAGTGACCGTGTTCTGGAAACCGTGCCCGAAAAGGGACCATTGCATGGCTATGATAAATCATTAACGCCTTTGTACAATCATAAAAGATAACATTTGTTTGCTTTCCTGTCGTAGACCAGGTCGCGCACGTCCTTATTCCAAAATTTGAGTTTTTGTAAAAATTTATTGTGCCTATATTTACGATTTTGGGGGCCTAAAACTGTGTTTTCCTGCCTATTTTTGGCGCCTAAAACACGATTTTTAGTGCCTAAAAATCCGGCCTCTAGTCATCAGCGTCATCGTCATCACGAGATACTGCCGGTTACGCCTGACACGGGACAAGGTTAGACTAAGAGGAGCTTCGCCCCTAAAAATATGGTCACGTGACTAAAATACTTCCTTTCTTCCCCCTTAAAACGCGCAGAAGGGAGTAAAATAATACCTTAATTACACCAAAAAATCCTCCCATGTAAGAACGATGACACCCCGTGCGCTTTTCACCGAGTGACTATGAGAGTAATCTTTTTGCCCACGCTACGCCCTATATATGCCCCTCCGTGGGCGTTTTATTTACTACCATCATTGTGGGCATAGAAAGATGTGCAGATGGGAGTGTTCTAGAGCACAAGCGAAAAACTCCCACCTGGGCGTTTTTCTGTTCAGAGTGTAGTTTTCTGTTGATTGGGTGATCACTTCACGGGATTCGTTTTAAATGAAGCCATGCTTATAGAGTGGCGTGATGTTGAAGAAACAGCGACTGCAATTACCGTGCGATAGTGTGGCATGATCGTCGAGCAAGAACTTTTAGCCAGCGCTTCTGGCTCACAAACCCGACTTTTTCTATCCATCGTTTGGGTAAAATATAATGCTTCAAATATATATCAGTTATCATTACCAGTTAGTTTTCTGTTGATTCGCTAATAACTTTCACGGGATTCGTTTTAAAAAGAAGCGATGCTTATAGAGTGTCGTGATTGTTGTCTTCGGCCGTCGTGGAACACACGAGATGTAGTAAAAATGATATAGAATGATTTACTGAAGCTCAGATACTCGCATGCCACACAGGCTACACAACGCCCCACAGGCGAACAGCGCGTGAGTCTCTCCACGTCGTCAACGTCTTCGTCTTCCACTGGCCACACCTAAAAACCCCGCGCATTCCACTGTGGCGCTAGCGCTTTTCCAACATTCGGCCATCCTGAAGAGATTAACGTCCTCGTTATGGCGATCACAACAAGTTAATTGCTTTAGCTCGGCCATCCTCCTATTCAATTTCCTTACTAAATGGCAGACGATGAAGAAAAAAACAACAAATACGCAGGATTACTCAAACCTGAAGGAAGTTCAACAAAGAAACAAAAACACACAAGCACTATGTACACGAACTAATGCTAAAGATTTTCACAGCACAAAGCATAAACACTTCCGGCCATCCTGACTGGCTTGACCTTGGGGAAAGCCACAACACGAAAGTGCAGAAAAAATATCGTTTCACACCACACAAGAACTTCACATCGGAATCCTCTTCGCACATAGGAAGGTGTGCGAAAGATCACAAAAAAAGAATCTCGTGAAAGGCTCAGCGGTGAGGGCGGGCTTCGGGAGTTTAGTTGTGGTAGAAGCTCCCTAACCGAAACAATCTGTTTGTATCATGGACATTTTGTGGCTTTGGAAGCTTAGAAGTGGCACTTGTCTTCTGTTCTGTTGGTTCTCTCCGTCCTCTTGTCGAAGGAGATACCGATGGGCCAATGCTTTATTTACCGAATGTGCACTTTCTGGAACGCCGACCGATCTTTGGGTCTCTGAACGTTGTCCTGTGCTTGGTTTTCTCTGCTGAGATTTTCAACTGGTGTTCAATATTTGACGACCTATATTTCTTTGTGAAAGCTTGTCTCTGGTGACCTGCGAGCCGTTTGTCATTTATCGCTCTTCTTGTCCACAAGTACTGGGCTGCCGTACTCTGAAGTTTTCTCAAGCACAGCCGCATTGACATCCACGGAGCACAGTGGCTCTGCTATTTCTTCCTGTTGCACGTCAAGAAGCACATGACGTCCACAGTGCCCGTGAAAGCCAGTCACAGGTCGATGGGTAGATGTAGTAATGTAGTTGACTGTACCTTGTTGAAGCTCACACTTTTCTCTTGTGTCTAAGTTTCAGCTTCGACTACACCTGAGAAAGGGCAGCCGTTTAGGTGGTAGAAGCGAAACGTGCTACCGACTTCGCAACAAGTAACGAAGGGTGGTTGGTGAAGGTTCTGCCCACCAGTAGATCAACACTTTGGGCGTCGTCAGGAACCACTAATAGAGGAACTATTTCTGCGACGACGCCATCGATGCCAATCTTTGCCTGGCAGTGACCAAGGCATCTAGTCGATGCCACGTTCTTGCTGCCAAAACCGTACAAAGGAGTAGGTTCCTGAACCATCTCAATGCCTCATCGGGCCGCCGCTGACGCTCGTAACAAGCAACCGGAACTGCCCGTGTCGATGAGGCCTACTAAAGTGAAGTCATCATTGACGATCACTTCCTTGATCAACACATGGCCGTCCCCGGTGCAAGGGAGCGCTTCTGTGACGACGTTTGACTCGTTACTTGAGAAGGCTTGGCAGTTGCGTTGTGTGTGGTCCGTTGCTAGGCAACGCTGGCACTTAAGCGGTCGCTTAGGTTCCGGACAGTCACGTGCTATGTGGCCGTAGATGTTGCATTTATAGCACTTGTACTCCCCGTGTTGGTTGATGGACGGCAATAGCTGGCGTCGATCCGTTCCAAGGTACGAGTTCACGGTCTCTTCTCTTGTCATGGTAGCGGTCAGGGCTGCGCTCCGAAAATGATGGTGACATGAGGCTTCGGTTACGTGATCCGAAAAGATCACGCCGTTCTCGTTCGATGCGCTCGAACTCCAAGATATCGTGCAGTAGGTCATCGTGGTCGTCATGCGTCCTTCCCAAGAGCATGGTGCAAAGTTCGCGAGAGCGTAGATCCGCGAGAACTTGTTCTCGTGTATCGTTAAAGTCGAGGTTTACTTCCTGGCAAAGACGCACCTTGGAGTGGAAATAGGCAGTCGTGCTCTCGTTAGGCTGCTGCACGCGCTCTTGCATCCTGCGCCATAGTTGAGCAGCGCGAGTCTGGATGACGAAGGTCCGACGGAAACGTCGGACCTTTTTCCACGACGTGATTTGGGAGCTCCTCGAACGGTACCAATCCTTGGCAGCTCCAACCAACCGGGCCTTGGCAGTTTCGAGCGTGTATGCAGCTGGCCACCCGTGAATGTTCGACGTTCGACAAATGTTTTCTACCCATTCACGCGTTGAAGGAGCGTCCTCGGAGCCGTGGAAGGGACTGATGTTGTGGCTTAAGAGGGCTCACCAGCTCCAAAGCAACGCAGATTTGAACTTTTTGTGTCCATAGATGGCATCGCTTACACACCACCAAAAGGAGGATAGTTCGACTACACTCTAGGCGTGTATAGGTCACCAGGACATGATGATTTTAGTGATTCCGCGTGCGAAAAGTAGTGCTGCCTGAACCTTGCCCGCGAATACCTCAAAACACTGTAAACGCTTTGTCAAAGCCGTTCCTAGGTTTCCGCCAGCTAAGCCACGGTACGGGGAGGACAAAGCTTTAGCTTTGTTTTCCCCGTAGCGTGGCGCGTAAGCCATTCCCTCCAACTTCTCCGTTTCGCCGCACCGCTCCCGTATTAACCCAAACAATGGGTAATCACCCGTCTTCACGGTTGTCTGCTAGAAGAGCCAGGGTAGGGGCCAGTTGGTTGTACATAGTATAAACTTTTTTTGCGCTACAAGTGAACAAAATCGACGAAGAAAAATGGTACGGGACAACACAAGCGCTTGTGTTGTCCCGTACCATTTTCTTCGTCGATTTTGTTCACTTGTAGCGCAAAAAGTTTATGCTATGGTTGTCTGCTGCTTATTGTGAGTTGCTATCGAACGTTTTGAGCAGCCGGTTTGAGAAAGATGCGACGCGCAGGTAGCACAGGCGCACCGAGGTGACAGTTTGAATAAACTTTCCACTGCGTAGAAGTTACTGCCCTCCAACGATCACAGCGCATCTTTCTCGCTTCGTTCTTTCACTTCGTGATAGAACACTGCACGAGAGTAGGCTTACCCGAAAGCCCCAGCGTACACTGCAGTGAAGAGCGGGCACAGCAACGTTAAACGCTGTGCCGTGCTCCCTATTGGGCTGCAGAAATTAGGCGTCTCCTTCTTCTTCTAACCACCACCCACCACATCAGCGTCGGAGTAAGGGGTAATATGTGCGTTTTCATTAAACATTCTCAATGACATGTCATTGAATCGTATTTACAACGTAGTAGATTTATTATTTTAGGGGCGAAGCTCCTTAGGGGCTAGCCTTGTCCGGCGATATACCGGCGTTCACACTCGTATCACAACACCTGCAACACAGCTGTGAAAAAACCGCCTGCGCCGTCCGGCTGTCCGTCCGTGCGTCTTTTATACTAGTCGCCGACTTCAACATAGACATTATGGACCTTAGGGACCTAGCTTCGCCCACTCGTCATGATTCACTTCGTGGAGATGCCTGGATTTTTTTTTTTTTACACAGAACCATGTATGCCGTAAACAGCAACTTTTATAAAAAGACTATGGTTTTTTTTTTCGAGCACTGCTTACGTTATTTTATCTCTGAAACACTTTCATCAGTATTTTTGCATCTACACATTTAGGTGAATAGATAAAATTGCTACTTTGAGAATATGAGATTTCAAAGAAAATTGAAAGATCCGCGAGGCTTGTGCGTTTATCCTTGTTTTATAATTGAAGAAAATGAATTGATGTAAACTCTGCGTGTACGAAAACCTAATGTTGTTCGGTGGCACAAAAAAGATTAGTAGCGATGCGTGGAATATATACATATATATATATATATATATATATATATATATATATATATATATATATATAGCGTGTTTGGCAACAAAAAAGCAAGGATAATATTTATCAAGGATACTGTTTAAAAAGTACATCTAAGGTGGTCGAGCGTGAAGACCGGGTCAGTTGGCGGGGAATGACCCAGCACCATCACCCCGAGTGGCCCCGTTGTGAAGGGCACGTGTCGAGTCATACACTTGGCAGTGGCCGCTCAAAATAAAAAAAACTTTTTTTTTGTCAAAAAAAGCTTGTTCTGATCTACGCATGCGTATTTGGAGCCTTGAAGAACCAGTTCGCGGTAGCCGATCACGCTATTACATCCTAAAATCCAGATTTGCCTGCTTTCCTATGAAGTTTCTAAACAGCTAGGATGTCGCGCTTGTGCCTATTCCTGACCGACAGAACTGAGTGAAGTACACGAGTCTCTTGGCTAGTCTGCTGCAGAAGCCGCCGCTGTTCCCCGCAGGAGCAGTAAGTTCCTTTGAGCGCTGAATAGGACGATTAGTTATGGACAAGGGGTAGTTTCCTGAACACCAAGGACCTCTGGCGACGACGAAGAAACGCGGGTTTGTGGTTCGGTCGCACACCTGCATCAGCCTCCCATTCCACTTCATTGTCGCGGGGAACACTCGGGCGCAGAAGAAGCAGCAACCCCCATCTCCCCCACAAAAAAAACGAAACAGAGAAAAAAAAAACCCGAATTCGTTCAAGCTCACTCAGCAAGTCCCTTACTTTTCTCCGCTGCAAACGAATACAGCCATTTGAGAGGTTGGTGCTAGAGTGTAGGATCGCGGAATATAGGCGATACCAGGTGGAGCTCCGTCGTGCCTCTTAAATTTGGCGCGAATTTTAAATCCAGACTGAAAGTACCCACGACACTTCCAAAGCCTGTAAAATGGAAACCAAAGGCTTGACATGCATGACAATTATACCATAAAAATAAGGAAAGACAAAGGGAGGAAATGTTGCGGCCAAAGCTTAGATAACTAAGCTATTTTCTTCAGGAGACGACAAGAAAGAGCGAGACGTTAAAAATTACAATTTTTCTGGGATATTTGCCTCTGGTTTGTTAAAAAATGAAAGCTTGATGCAAATATCTGTCCGCAACATTTCTTCCATATACTAATAAAAAATGCACTGCCGAAAACCGCGTGTAAATCTGACCAAAGTTGGGCACGCTAGGGCTCCTCAAAATGCGCATGTATTCTCTATGGGAGCTCGCGCTGGTGATTCCTCTTAAAGGGGTCGTGAAACGAAAATGAAGCTGCCCAGTTGTAATTTTCCCTGCTTCCGTAAGGATTGGTCATGCCGATTCCGAAATATTTCGGCGTAATATCCAGTCTATAATTAATGACGCCCGTTTGAAAT
>JALIZH010018495.1:0-20898 GCA_030522465.1 Rhipicephalus appendiculatus
CTGGTACACGCAATTATACGGCGCGTGCAATGAAGGGACATAGTTTGCCGTGTTCACCTGACAGCGAGTAGCCCCTCCCTAGTCTTAGTACGTACACCCGTCGGCAAAATCAGTTGGGACGCGCGACTGGCGACCACAATCAGATGAAACTGCATCGGCGCGCCGTCTGACGTCTGCCGAAACATCGCAGTGCGCGTGCGCGTCCTTTCACGCTCGCAGCGATGTCTTTGTACGCGCTTGCAGCGCAATAGCTGAATAAATGCAGCGTTTTGCGGTAGGGGCGCTTTCCATGTTCAATCTGTCACGCGCTCAGTTCGACGGGGGTACGGTCGGCGCGAAGCGCGCGGTGCTCACTTTCACGATTTCTAAGATAACATATCTTGTCTCAGTGACAAACCGGTGCCACATATGCATAATTAGTTCCCTTCTGTGCATGTTTTTTTTAATAGTACTGAAATGCGAACGAGGGCCCCAAAAACGAACAGACGTCGAGCCGAAAACATGCTTCACTTTACTACCATACGATTATCAGACAAGGTCCGGCTGCTACGCGTGATCTGTCGATAAATGCGAGGCGAGCGGTGTACTACTCACTGCCAACGTGCAACCGGCGAACTTTGCGCGTGTTGGTCGGAACAATGAAAGCGACCCCTACCGCAAAACGCTACATGTAATCACCTAGCCTGCTGCAAGCTCGTAAAAAGACATGGCTACGAGCGTGAAAGGACGCGCACGCGCACTGCGATGTCTCGTGAGACGTTAAACGGCGCTGCGATGCAGCTTTATCCGGTTCTGGTCGCCGCTCGCCCGTCCCGACTTACTTTGCCGACGCGTGTACGTTCTTTCGCACGACAGCAAAGTACCATGCATGGCGAACACCATAGAACAACGTTCAAAAATTTTAGAACCTCTCTCATTTGTCATTGTTATTTTCTTCACGTATACGTAGAGAAGGCTATATTTCAGGAGACTTATCGCCGCGCCTGTACTACCATAGTTCGCCGAAATTCAGGAGTCCCGCGGGCAAATCGGGAGAGTTGGCAGGCATGCACTTGTAGTGCTTCGTTGCTCGCATTCACGAAAGCTTACCTTTTCAGCAATAGGACCAAATACAAAAGCGCTCTCCATGTGTCTCCCAGCGTACACTTCGTTGAATGCTTGATCGGAAGAACTCAGCTTGCGGCGAGCACTAGCTTCAACGGAAGCCGTTGACAGAGGAGACGCACTGCGCCGCACCGAAGTCGTTGTTCCGTACTTGCCGATCCAAGATGGATTCGGAGATTGCAGTGACATGCACTATATCTTTTGTAAGCGTGAACTACGTCACCGTGGAAGCCGTCGAAGTACACATCCAAAAGAAAGCAGGTGAATCGATGAACAATTTGCCACCGTTAGCATGCAGCAAACGCGCACACGACATGTCAACAGATTCAAAGGCCGCCTGTTGATGATGATCGTGACGCACAGTTGCCCCGAGTCCGAAACCGAAAGTCATCTCCTCCGAGATTAATATCGCTATACCAGTGAACTGATTTTAGCAGCGCCGTTTTATAATAATCTTTCAAAACAAAAAACCAAGACATATTGTAATATGTTATGTTTAACAACATGTTTGTGCTAGTAGAGCTCTAAAGCGGTTTTTTTTTCAGCTACTGCTGACGTGTGCAGGTGGCAAATTCGTAGCCTTCGAGATTCACATTTTTCTTTTTCCGAGTAGAGCGTCGTCGGGGCATTGTTTCGACGAGTTAGAGTTAAAATTTCGTTACCTGTGCATAATAGATATAACTAGGAGGCTAGGGAAGGGCGAGGGGGGGGAGTGGTGTTCGATATTCGACTCACCCCCTCCCCTTTCTATGTTTATTTGGACCCGCATGTGTGCAAGCACTGGCAAAAATCTACTTACATACAGAGGGGGTCGGACCCCCCTTCTGCATAAAGTCTGGCCACACACCTGCTGTGCTAACAGCCTGTTTTTAAATAACATTCCACCATTCAGCAATCACTGATAAGATATCTTGGAGAATACGCTCTTTTTACCGACGCAGTAGCAATGAAGCTTGCTTTTATTTCATGTGGTGAATTTCGTGCAAGCATACGAATGTGCTATCACTGTGTGCATTGTAAGGCAGTGCTGAGGGCTGTCAATCACATTTAGCAGAGCGATGAATTGGGCTAGTTGGGGGTGGTTCATGGTTTCTTGCTGCGCTGCGAATGAGTTGAGTTTGCGCACCACCTGTCCTGTAGTCCCTGTATCGTCCTCGTCTCGTCATTCGCAGCGCAACAAGAAATCTTAATAAAATGCTTTGCTGGGCGTGTTGGTTCATGGTTTGGATAAGTTAGAGCGCGAAAAAAGACGACACACAAGAAGAGACGACGACGTGCTGTCGTCGTCTCTTCTTGTGTGTCGTCTTTTTTCGCGCTCTAACTTATCCAAGCAACAAGAAATCATGAACCCGTCAATCACAATGCCACAAGTCAACTGCGGTTCCTCCTTCTTGTGGCACGGGTACGTTGTAATAGTGTCGTCTGTGATCGCTCACGCGTACAATGTACGACCCACGAGGGTTCCTCGACAAAAAAAAGAAAATAAAAAATAAAGCGCCCGCAGAGTGATGCGTCCCATTGGAGAAGTTCACTTGTGGTGCTTAGAGGGTGTGCGCCTAAACTGTGCTGCGGCGTGCCATGCGTGTACAGCAGCTGCAGCAGAGTGAGAGCAGACAGTTCAATGTAAACATGCCTAGTTTCATGGTAATACGTACGCTGCATACTGTCACTTTGAGCTGATTCGTGATCATAAGTTTAAATATAACTCACTCATAAAATCAGCGACTTGTGAATTGATGTGAAATACTTCAATGTACAGGAATATGTGCACCCCACTGTAAATAAAACAGGTGTTCTAAAAGAAAAGCTCATTGTGATTTCAAATTAGAAAACGCGCATGATGACCTGTGGAAAACAGTGTGTAATCGTTTCATGATATATGTTTAAGCGCAACACCATCTCTTTTCCATCCGTTCAGTGAGAATGATGTATGGTTACGAGGGGTGGTGGTGGTAAACAACTTTATTAAAAGCTCCGGCAAATTCGTGGCCTGGGCTTAGGCCACCCTCGAGGAGGCGAGGGCTGCAAAATACTTTTTTCGTATGAATCACACAAAGTCAACCCATGAAGCCGTTGAACGTGTGAGGAATCTTGTGAATAATGCAAACAAGAGAGTGGTACATTAAATGTGGTATATAGCGCGGCATATGTCGACGAATAAAAAGTGAAATGAAAACAAAAGCCGAAACATTGATCTTTTCACCGAAAAGTTGCTATGCGGTTTGATTGTATCCGTTGGCATGTGATACGTATTGATGCTTCTAAAAAAAAAAAAAAAAAAAAAGGTGTAACATTGAAAGAAACACCCTTGGGTGGAATTTGTGAACATACACCCTAGGGTGTAATTTGTGATCATACACCTATAGTACACCAAAAAATGAAAAAAGGGTGCGCAAAGGGTGGTTTACGTGAAATTCCACCCTTTTTGGATAATCTTAGCAAAAAAAAGGGGTGTCCGATGGGTGTTTTATCGAAAATCCACCCTTAAGGGTGTGAAACGGTTTACAGTGCTATAGGCGGCGGTCTTATAATGTGGTGCCAGAATTTCCGGCATAGCCCGCGTCGGGAACCAGGAAGAGTAGCTCGTCCTACACTAAATGGAACATCTCAGGTTTCACTGCAAGCCAGGATGACTTAACGACGTGTAACGCTTTCTCTAGACGCTAAGGTGAACGTTGAAGTTCTCAGAAAAAGCGATCATATCCCCGAAGTGGACGAGAGAGGACTGCCACTTTACGCAGTCCAGTGCTATGTTCATTACCTGTTTAATTGTCGCAGGTGCCACGAAAATGCCGAACGGCATGACCTTGATCTTGAAAAAAGCGGCCTGGAGTTATGAAGGCGCTTTTATCGTGATCTCCCTCGTTGACTTCAGTTTGTGAATAGGCCGCGCTCAAGTCCATTGACGAAAAATACCTTGCTCTTCACAGCCCGTTCAACGTTTCATCTATTTGTGGGAATGTGTAGACATCCCTCTCCGTAATATTGTTAAAACGACAATAATCAAGGCACTGGTCGGGGGAAGAAGAAAGAAAAAGCACTTCGTCGCAGCGGTGACATGGGGGCGGTTTCGACGAACAGAAACCGCGCCATCATCAGTTGCTCCTTTTTGTTTGCCGGATAAGGGCTAACCGGTCGGCTTCTGGTTCGGCCACTGTACGGTCGACACTAGGGACAGAGGTAGCGTCATTGCGGTGGTCAACACGACGGCCATCGAGGTCCCCACCCCGTTGACGCATTGTAGTCGGCGATGTCACGTGGTCGTTCAATGCGTTGTGGATGATGTGCGTTATTGGAGTAACCACGTAGTCACATTTCGTGTTATTGGCAGCGTTGATAATTGAGACCCCCCTTCTCCGCAGCGGTAACAGAAGGGGAGGCTTTCACGGGCTCCCCAATTGGACGTTTTGCTCGGAACGTAGCACTCGCCGAGAGGTGGGCGGTATGTTGTCGGCGACAGTGGCTGTCGACGGCATTGAGGAGCTGACACGTCCTACGCAGGCGTGGAGGAGCCTCGTTGTGCTGGACCGCAGCGCGCAGCTTATTACTTGTGCCTCATGCTGCGCTGGTTGAGGTGCTCCCAGCGATTTCACTATTCCCTTGCGTACAACGAGAGCCATCAAGTCCTCTTGATCCAGCAAGAATAGCAACAATTTCCGCAACGTCTCCCGCACGACGGTAGTGACGGTCTCGCGTCGGTCATCGGAGAAATACGTTTGGTATTTAGGGGTGTTGGCATGGAGGAATTACGAATCATTTCTTCAAAGTGCATCCAGATCTTTTGGTTGGATTGCTGTACACAGGTCTCCAGATGGGCTTGCGCCATTCTTTCCCGCCGGCGCTCAAAAAGGTGTTCAAAACCTTGGTGAGGATGAGGGCTCTAACCAGGATATTGCGCTTTCTTCAAGGATGAGATAGATGAAGGCAAGCTTTTTTTGAATTGGCCGACCAAGTCGTATGACTGCAACAAGCTTTCTCGACCCTGAAATAGTGACACGCCGAAAGTAGGTGGTTGCCTGCGCTAATGTATGACCACTTTTGGCGACACTTCCCGTCAATGTGGCTGTTTCTTCGTCGTTGTGGTCCTTGCCTTTTCGGGTTGAGGGTCCGTATTCTGGTGGTTGTACCTCCTTCCTTCGGCTAACCAGATGCGTTTAGTTAGTTTTGGCATGCGCAATTTATTGTTCGGGCTTAGTTCAGGGTTTCTCAACGGTGTCTGTAACGTTAAACAAGTAGCACCTTCACCAGATGTCACGTAATCATGTTGGTGAAGAAGACGGTAGGCCGGCTGGTAGGGAAGAAACTCTTTAACATTGGAAGTTGTGCCGATTAAATGCACGAGAATTGTACGCTGTGCACTGATAGCGGAGATCACAGTCGGCGGCCGTCGGTAATCGGATGATCTGCGGAACGATTCGTTTTTTATACATAAGTGGTTGGAACATTGCAGCGTTACAATTGGTGTTCTTATTGAAAACAGCACATACATACGAGGATGAACAAGTAAGAAACAATGGCACGGGTGGTGCCCCAACGGGTCAGCGAAGCGACTGTCCCATTGCGCAGCGAATGTCCTCGTGTGTATGCGCTGTTTTCAAGATGAGTACCAACCAACTTGCCCAAATCACCGTTCTCCTAATCTTTTTTACTGGTGCTCGCGTAAGCTCTCGAGTAGACTAGGCTCCTGTACGTAATCTTAGCGGAGTGGTCGGAGAGAATCGTGAAGCTCAACAAACATAGCTGCGTGGTCTCCGCTGAGTTGTGCCAACAGTTAATTTGGGTCAAACTCGATCACATCAAAATAAAAAAATAGGGGTGCATGCAAGCATTCGAGACGTGAGTGCAGAAGATATTTTTATCTTTCCAGGAACTTGAAAACGAGGAGTCCGGGCAGACAGACGACCTCGCAGAGGTAAGTGTTTTGCAGACATAACATGCAATGCCAATCTTGCCGGAACTTATACACTAATTACAGATAGTGACGACAACTGTAAGGAAACGAAATGCTTCGCATAATATAATATGCCTGCCGATATCAACTGTCGCTCTTGCCGGGTTTATACATGTCTTCTTCGGCGCTCTTAGGGTGTTGTCAGAAACGTTTCGGCTATCGCCAGCGGTAATTACTGTGGTCATACATGGGTTCATTCTTCCCAACCTTTTGTTCTCACTGATGTTACAGACATCAATTTCCAAGAGCCGCAGACCACTGCGTTGAAAATACATCCTCTTCTAAAAGACAAGGTAGTGCAAGGGTTTTTTTTTTACGACGTCTCATAACTGGCAGAGAGGCGGCACAGCGAGGAAACAGTCTAATAGGCTCGGCACCAACAGCTCGTGAACAGCGCTCGCCCGTCACACGGAGCGAGCGTCCCACTGGCGAATCCCTTGCTCCTTCACGCCTACAATACCCCGGCGATGAAGAGGAGACATCCTGGCGACTCAAGATGATGATAGAACAGGATGGTCGTAACAGGGCTTGAGACGACTGACGTGGACCGTCTCATGACCAAGACGGCGCTTGTCCGTGGACGGCTTGACCGGCTCAATCACACAGGTGACGGAAGAGGGACACTTGATGACGCGGTAAGGGTCGGTATACTTCGGTGCAAACTTGGGAGTCAGGCCAGGAGAGTGGAAAGGCACTCGGAGCCACACGAGAGAGCCGACAGGGCAGTGTCCTGGACCAGATCGCGGTCATGGCGATCTTTTTGGAGGGCTTGAAAATGTGCGGTGATTGAGCGCGCAAGCTGACGACACTCTTCAGCATGTTGTACCATTTCGGTAACTGAGCTGGATTGGGAGGCATCTGGAATATATGGCAAAGTTGTGTCGAGTGTGCTGCATGGTTCGCGGCCATATAAAAGAAAGAATGGCGAAAAGCCTGCTGTGGACCGCGTCGCAGTATTGTATGCATACGTGACAAAGGGGTGAACGACATCCCAGTTGGAGTGGTCAGAATCGATATACATAGAAAGCATGTCTCCCAGTGTTCGGTTTCAACGTTCCGTTAGGCCGTTCGTCTGAGGGTGGTAGGCTGTAGATGTCCGGTGTACCGTACGGCATGAATGAAGGAGCTGTTGCAGATCTTCGGACAAAACACACGACCTCTGTCACTCAGTAGTTCCCGTGGTGCACCATGACGGAGAACGAACCTATGCAGAATGAAGGTGGCAACGTCACGAGCACCAGACGGAGGTAGCGCTGCTGTTTCTGCGTATCTTGTCAAATGATCGGCAGCGACAATCACCCATCGATTACCAGAAACGGAGCATGGGAGTGGGCCGTATAGGTCAATCCCAACACGGTCAAATGGGCGGGCAGGACATGGCAAAGGCGGCAGTAGACCAGGTGAATGCGGAAATGTCTTCCGTTGTTGACACAACGAACATGAGCGAATGTATTTGCGCACGAATGTGTACATACCCCGCCAGTAGTTACGTTGGCGGATGCGCTCATACGTTTTTAGAGCACCAGCGTGTGCATGTTGCGGTCCAGCGTGAAAATGTGCTCAGATGTCAGATCGCGTATGACAGGGTATGACAAGGAACCATTTACGACCCGCCATTTGATAGTTTCGTCGGTATAGCAGTGCGCCCCGTATTCTGAAATGCGTTGCTTGGCGGCGAAGAGCACGCGGCAATCCGGAAGTTGAGGAGTCGGAGAGAATATTGAAGAGCGAGACGATCCAAGGGTCCTTTCGCTACTCAGACGGCATGTCTGTGACGCTAAAAGGATTGAGATGAAAGTCAACGGTTTAGGTTTCGTTTTCAGCGCATTGCAAGGGTGATCGTGAGAGCGCATCCGCGTCAGAATGCTTGTGCCCCGATCGGTAGACGACGCGAATGTGGAATTCTTGTAGGCGAAAAGCCCAACCCCCAAGACGACCAGAAGGATCTTTCAGTGATGCCAACCAACAGAGTGTGTGATGGTCAGTCACCACGTTGAATGTCTGGCCGTAAAATTAGGGGCGAAATTTGTTTAACGCCCACACTATCGCGAGGCACTCCTTTTCGGTAACAGAGTAGTTGGCTTTTGCCTTACTGAGGGCGCGGCTGGCATAAGCGACAACATACTCCGTAAAACCGGGCTTGCGTTGCGCGAGTACAGCACCAAGGCCGACGCCACTCGCGTCCGTGTGTACCTCGATTGGCGCAGTCGGGTCAAATTGGCGCAGGACGGGCGGCGAAGTAAGTAGTCGGCGCACGGTAGTGAAGGATTCGTCACAGGCAAGTGTCCAATTCGAAAGATCCGCAGGGCCAGCAAGGAGCTTGGTGAGTGGAGCAATGATACACGCAAAGTTGCGGACAAAGCGACGAAATTAAGAGCACAGCCCCACAAAGCTCCGTAGTTCTTTAAGTGTAGACGGCTTTGGGAATTCAGCAACAGCGCGGGAGCTTATTAGGGTCGGGCAAGATAACCTCTTTGGAAACCACATGACCAAGTATGGTGAGTTGTCGAGCCCCTGAAGTGACATTTCTTCAGGTTATGCTGAAGGCTGCGCTGGTCAGGCACTGAAGAATCTTGCGCAAACGAGTGAGATGCGAAGTGAAATCGGGTGAAAAAACAAGAACGTCATCAAGATAGCATACGCATATCTTCCATTTGAGACCGCGTAAAATGCTGTCCATCATTTGCTCGAATGTTGCGGGCGCGTCGCAAAGTCCGAATGACATTACCGTAAGTTCGTAGAGGCCATCCGGTGTGACGAACGCTGTTTTCGGACGATCAGACTCGGCCATTGGGACTTGCCAATAACCCGACCGTAGGTCTAGCGAAGAAAAGAATTCAGCACCTTGGAGACAATCGAGGGCGTCGTCTATGCAGGGGAAGAGGGTAAGCATCTTTCCGTGTAATGTTGTTCAGGCGCCTGTAGTCCCCGCAGAAGCAGATGAAACCATCTTTCTTCTCGACGAGTACAACCGGGGAAGACCAAGGACTACAAGAAGGCGTGATGACTCCTGTAGCATGTCGTCTACTTCCTCTGTAATTACGCGCCGCTCCACTGGTGATACGCGATAGGGGCGCTGGCGCAAAAGGCGTATTGGTCCCACTGTCAATTTTATGGACAACGGTGTTCGTTTGACCGAGCGCCGCTTGCGGGAAGTCAAACGAACTTCTGAAGTCGTGCAGAAGAGTAAGAGGCTGCTCTCGTTGAGCCGGAGCGAGATGGCTGTTGATGGAACGGTGAAATGCATCCGAAGACGCGCGGTCTGAAGCAAGGTGAGGAGTGAATGCGGTCAGCTCCGGATTTTGCTTGGTTTCGAAGGAATCAATGGGTACAATAACGTCTACATCGATAGGTTAAATGTAGCCGAGCGTCTCGTTACGGCGCAGACTAACAGGGCATGAGTTGGGATTGGAAATTAGTATTCCAGTGGTATCTTGACGAAGTGCCAAAACGGCGAATGGCAGCGACGTGTGGTGGCTGCTACCGAAGAGGTCAGATGGCGTACAAGAACGGTAGCGTCAGAAGGCGAAGCGCAGTAGGCAGGAACAACTACGGCGCCGACAGGAGGAAGGCCAATGTCCGTTGCAACGACAAGCTTGGTCACAGTAGATATGGTAACATCGACAGAAGGCCCATCACGAAACGCAGATAGTTCCACCTCGGCACGAGCGAAGTCGACAACGGCGTGATGACCTGATAAGAAATCCCATCCGAGAATAACATCGTGAGAGCATGAAGCCAATACGAGAAATTCGATGGTGTACAGCACGTCTCGAATGACCACTTTGGCCGTACATGCTGAAACGGGCTCAATTAGTTGTGCGCTCGCAGTGCTGGGGGGACATCACGGGATACAGAGTCGTGACTTTACGAATAGAGCGGCAGAGTTTAGATGCGAAGCATCTTATACTCGGGGCTGTGTCCGTCCCTCCCGCGTTCCGCGTCCGATCACTTTCATGAAGTAGGACAGCACCCACTATGCGAACCAGAACACTGTAGTACAATAATGCCGTCAACCACCACAACAGTTAGCAGAGTCATAGACGAGAGCACAGAGTGGCTGCTTAGCAATGGCTAGGCATGTTGTGGGTGCTAGCAAAGAATAACAGGCACTACCGGTGGTGTCTGTCGCCCACGTTGACTCCATTCGTTGATCTTGCTTGCATGTGCTTGCGGAGGCTTTGTCCATCCCTCCTTCCCGCGTCCCACACCCCCTCTCTCTCCTCTCCTACGCTCCCCCCCCTTTCTCTCCTCTAGGAATCCTCTACTTTACGGGAGCGGCGCCCGCGTCCCTTTGACTCCATTCCTTGGATCGTGCTTGCATGGGCTTGCGAGGGCTTTGTCCGTCCCTCTTTCCCGCATCCCACACCCCCACAGCGCATGCACGTCCCCTCCCCCCTCTCTCTCCTCTCCCTACGGTCGCCCCCGGCCTCTCCTCTAAGAATCCTCTACTCTATGCAGCGGCGCGCACGACAGGTCCTATTTCCTCTCCTCTAGAAATCCTCTACTCTACAGAGCGGCGCGCACGACAGTTGGTGCGACAGCTGCATACTCCGCTGGGGGCGTCACGGTAGTTCCGCGGTATGAAAAATGACGGAGCGCGCGCGCCTCATTCTCTCTCCTGTGCAGCACCGCGATGATCGCCCGGGCCGCTGCCGCGAAACAGGAGCGGCGACGTTTCTTGCGCTCAAGCCAGCCATCTCCCCCGCTGCTTCGCATCCACACATGGTTCCCTTTAGCGGGAGATGGGGAAATTTTTTTGACTTATCAGGCATATCGCGGCACCAGTATCTATTAGCGCAAGTGTTCGTACATATTCGACGATCACATCAATAAGATGGACAGGAGGCACGCGAGGACTTACACAAATAGACGACGACGCAGCTCGGGTCGGCGACGCATAGGCGACACAGAACGACGGCGTCGTGAAGGGGAGCTACGAGAAGCGAAGGTTCGTGTATGTGTAGCAGGTGGAGGGTCGCGTTCGTAAACTTCAGGTGGCGTCTTAGACGCGTGGTATGGACGCCAAAACGAGTAGTCAGGATATCTCGGTGCATCCGGGTTCACCGCGAAGTGCCGACGACATAGGCGTGCTACGTGGCCTGAAATTCCGCAAGCATAGCAGATCGGCCGGTTGTCATCAGTGCGCCAGGGATTTCCGTACTGCTGCGGTGTACCTGATAGTGGCATGGTGGACGGTCGAACATGCTGCGGGGCCGATACCGGCAGACGCGAGGTGGCCTTGCCGCGGCAGATGCATAGTTCAGTGGCGCGGCGACTGGTGTCGGTGGGGAGGTGGACGGCAACGCCTAGGAGACCTGCTCCTGAGGCCTGTCTGATAGTCGGCGTTAGACAGTTCGTGGGCGCATCGGTGTTCGGCAAGTATGACAAGCATGAAAGCTGTCGAGCACATATTCTTTTATCTGTTCCAGCAGGGTGTTTTATCTGTGCCAGCAGCTGAACCTC
Source organism: Rhipicephalus appendiculatus (assembly GCA_030522465.1). Taxonomy (NCBI): domain Eukaryota; kingdom Metazoa; phylum Arthropoda; class Arachnida; order Ixodida; family Ixodidae; genus Rhipicephalus; species Rhipicephalus appendiculatus. The sequence goes on from JALIZH010018495.1 coordinate 11,522, forward strand.
TAGCTTCGGCTAGAGGTTCAGCTGTACTCTCATTTGATTTGCATGGCGCCCACTAGATGCCTCTGCGGCGCTCGCTCCACTCTCCGGCGCGCTTGCTCCACTCTCGGCTCTCGGCGCGCTTCCCCTCTCTTTCAGCGGTCGTTACTCAGTGCGGTTCGATACCACTACCTACTACTACTATGAACAATGAAGAAGACAAGGTGGCGGCGGAGCGGACGGCTCGCAAAGCGGCTGCAGCGCGGGCTCTCAAGTTGTGCGAGAAGAAGTAGGCGCCGGCGACGCAGACAATCGGATCCAGATTTGCGGGCTCGTGAAGCTACAGCGGCATGGCAGCGTCAGCAAGCTGATCCAGAGGCGGCGAGGGCCGGCGTCACGATGTGTCACGTCTTTGCATGATCGAGTGGGCAATGTACGGGGAGATTCATGGTTACCCGAATGATCCCCCCGCAGCTTCGCCCACTCATCATCATTCACTTCGTGGATATGCTGTGGTTTTTTTATCTACCCCGTAGGTCGTCATGGGAATTCTGAGGTTCGACAGCCGGGCAAGCATTTGAAGTGCCATTTAGATCGCCCTGGCCTCGGAAACAAATTCCATCACTGTCGTCAGTTGGTTGCGTACGGCAAACAGTAGGTTTTGTTTCACTCTCCATATCAGGAAGCGATTCTTCTTTTCGGACATAGGGATGTTGGCATGGAGTAATTACAGATCATTTGTTCAGAGTACATCCAGAACTTCTGCTTAGATTGCTGTACTCGGGTCACCAGACGTGCTTGGGCCATTCTTTCTCGCCGGTGCTCGGAAAAGTGTTCAAAAACTTGGTGAGGATGAGGGCTCGAACCAGGATATTGCGCTATCTTCAAGTGCGAGATAGATGTAGCGAAGCTTGTTGCACAAGTCTCAGTTTTTTAACGTGGCGAGCAAGTCGTATGACTCCCACAAGCTTTCTCGAACCTCACATAGTGATCAGCGGACGGTAGGCGTTTGCCTGCGCTAATGCATCACGATTGTTTAGGTGACACAGCAGCCGCCATTGTGGCTATTTCTTCGTTGTTGTGGTCCTGGTCTTTTCCGGTTGGGTGTCCGTATTCTGGTGGTTGTCCTTTGTTCATCCGGCTAATTAGATGAAGAACGGACTGTTGGGCGAGTTGGTGATACGTTACGAGGAAACTGCGCGAAAAAAAACGTGGACAAAGGAAGAAACAACAGCACAGGCGCATAACTAACAACTGAATTTTTATTTGGAAAAACACAAAAATATAAGGAGCACCAAAACCACGTGTGCAGGTGTGAACAACGATAAAGAACTACACACGCGCATCTAGATACGCAATCTCTGTACTATGTAACGCCACAGAGGGCTTAGCAACACAGCTATCACCGGCCTTGGAAATAAAGTAAGCCTCTACAATCTCACGTGTAGTGCGGTCCTTGTGCCGAGCCAGAACATTCGTTCCTCTGAAACCTGGGCTGCATTTGCAATCACGGCAGTGTAGTGACAAGTTCGTGGACGGTTGTCCTTTCATTGACAACCTGTGGTTATTCAATCTCTGATTAATACAACGCCCAGTCTGTCCGATATAACAGCTTCCACAGGAAAGAGGAACAGAGTACACCACTCCCTTTCCACATTCCGACAGGCCGTCTCTATGCTTCACCCCACACTCATACCACTTAAGGGATACGCCTTCCACCTTTCTTTCGACAGCCCCGCAAATTCTTCCCATCTTATTCCGCGCAGAAAACAGCACATGCACTCCGTACCTCGCGCCAACTTTCTTGAGGTGGTGCGATACACCATGCAGGTAAGGAATGCTGACAAAAGCCTTCCCATCAACATCACCCCCGCGCTACAGCCGAACGATTCCGCTCAGATTTTAGGTTCCGCATTATCCTCTCACAGAGGAGAGCCAAAACTGCCGCAGGAAAGCGTGCCGCCCGAAGCCGCGCCACCTGTTTAGTGAAGCTTTCAGCGAGAAGGTGAGGGCAAGTTTTCTTTAGGGCTGCGGTCAAACAAGAAACAGCCACCCCGTTTTTCACTAGCTTTGAGTGGCTGGAACTGAAATCCAAAATTGGTTTTTCAGAACGTGGTGAGTACATCCAAATAAATGTGTGCGCCACCAAACCGAATAACCAAGTCAAGGAACTGCATAGCACCTTCCTTTGGAAGCTCGAAGGTGAAGTTTAGCCCCGACCCTTTTTCCTTGAAAAGTTTTAGAATGTCCACTCTGGCCCCAACACATCGGCACGAATCAACAAGGACAAGGTAATCGTCGACATACCTAAATGTTTTCACGGTTATGTCCGTTAGGTCAGGTTCTATTTCCCTGTCTACCCTCTCCTCTGTGAGAGGATAATGCGGAACCTAAAATCTGAGCGGAATCGTTCGGCTGTAGCGCGGGGTGATGTTGATGGGAAGGCTTTTGTCAGCATTCCTTACCTGCATGGTGTATCGCACCACCTCAAGAAAGTTGGCGCGAGGTACGGAGTGCATGTGCTGTTTTCTGCGCGGAATAAGCTGGGAAGAATTTGCGGGGCTGTCGAAAGAAAGGTGGAAGGCGTATCCCTTAAGTGGTATGAGTGTGGGGGTGAAGCATAGAGACGGCCTGTCGGAATGTGGAAAGGGGAGTGGTGTACTCTGTTCCTCTTTCCTGTGGAAGCTGTTATATCGGACAGATTGGGCGTTGTATTAATCAGAGATTGAATGACCACAGGTTGTCAATGAAAGGACAACCGTCCACGAACTTGTCACTACACTGCCGTGATTGCAAATGCAGCCCAGGTTTCAGAGGAACAAATGTTCTGGCTAGGCACAAGGACCGCACTACACGTGAGATTGTAGAGGCTTACTTTATTTCCAAGGCCGGTGATAGCTGTGTTGCTAAGCCCTCTGTGGCGTTACATAGTACAGAGATTGCGTATCTAGATGCGCGTGTGTAGTTCTTTATCGTTGTTCACACCTGCACACGTGGTTTTAGTGCTCCTTATATTTTTGTGTTTTTCCAAATAAAAATTCAATTGTTAGTTATGCGCCTGTGCTGTTGTTTCTTCCTTTGTCCACGTTTTTTTTTTCGCGCAGTTTCCTCGTAATTAGATGAGTGTGGTTGGTTTTGGCGTGCGCACTCAAATGTATGGGCCTAGTTCACGGCTTCTCAAAGGCGCCTGTAACGTGAAAGAACATCACCTCCAACAGATGTCACGTTGTCGTAACGGTGAAGAAGGCTGCAGGCGGGCTTGTAAAAAAGAAACTGTTCAATATTGGAAGTTGTGCGCATTCAATGTGCAAGCATTGTACTCAGTAAACTGATAGCGGAGATCACCTTCGGCGGCCCGCGGTAATCTGATCATCGGTGGAACGACTCGTTTTTGTGCATCAGTGGTTCAAACCTTACAGTGTTATTGCTGGTGCTCACTCAAGCTCTCGAGTAGACTTGGCTGCGGAACGATCAGAAAGAATAGTGAAGCTCAACAACTATCGCGGCGCGGCCTTCTACCGAGCGATGCAACAGGTATTGTTGTTCAAACTCGCTCACCTCAATATAAGTAAATAGGGGTCTATGCAGGCATTCAAACCATGAAGCTGACGATAATTTATCTTTCAGGAACGTCAAAACGAGGAGTCCGGCGATACCCAGGACATCACAGAGGTAAGCTTTTTTGCAGGCAAAACATGTGGTGTTAATCTTGTTGGAGCTTAGACACCAATTACGGATATTGACGATATCTACAAAAAGAACAGGATGCATCCCATGATATATGATATGTCTGCAGGATGTCAAGTGTTCCTCGTGACAGGCTTATACTTGTCTTCGGCCCCCCTCGTGAGGTGTTGAGATACACGTGGTGAAATTTCTACCGTAAATGTTTTAAATTGTTATTTTGGCTCTTCAGCGGATGCAGTTGAGCCAGTTTGAGCTACAAAAACACACGATTGCAGTTTCTGGATCGTCGTCCTCGGTCGGCATGAAGCCCGCATGGGCGCTACAGATCAACCTGTCATATCGTGCTTCGCACCACTGTCAAGATATGATTAGATGAATTTTATTGACAAGCGAAATTCACGAGTTTGAATACCTATCTTCGTAGCACGAATGGTAATGATTCGTTTGTTTTGCAGGTACTTCAAAAGTTAAAGGTCGGAGAGGTGAGTATTTTGCCCTGGTACCACGCAATGCTAATTTAGTCGTAGCTTACTGCCAAATTATGGAAAGTGACACTGCAGTTTCCTTATACGGGAATGAAAGCCATCGCGTAATATATGTTTGCCGGTTGTCAAATGCTTCTGATTGGAAGCTAATGTCTGTGCCCCTGCCTCGCCTTTCAGTTGTCTTCGTGCTGCGTCGGCTTACAGACTGCAGTAATTGCTGAGGTCATTCGCGAACCTTCGTTCTCACTAACGTGGACGAATATCTTCCCAGATACGCTGCCTTAACTATCCATGCTCTTGTGAAAGGCGGATAAGTAGAAAGTGACTTGGACGCAAATTATCTTTCCCGTAAATTAAAAATGTCTTTCTCCGGGTCTATTCAACCAGTTATAGTATTCCCAGCTGCAGTTCAACCGAAATGCTGAAAAGGTAGACCAGAGCTTCTTGTCGTCGTATGTGTCGCTTCCACTTCTCCCGCTGATCAATGTCCTCCAGTACGCAAAGCGAGATGTTTTAGGATAAGGTGGGGCAAAATGCAACAAAAATTTGAAAATAGTGAATATTTATTTTTATTTCACTCGTTACCATTAAACATCCACGCGGAAACTTTCCTTAGGGTAGAATATATATGCTACATAAATATCACGATGTTGCCACCGTCCAAAGTTTGTTTTGAAAATAAACAAAAAATGCTCCAGATGTCTCATTTTGCCCCAACCTTCGGGGCAAAGCGAGACGCTGCGTGGGGCAACACGAGACAGTGTGAAAAAAAAAAATTTATCCCTTCAGTTTTTGCAGTAGAAGGACGTGAAATTCAATCCGTGGGCCCTTACGCAGTCATAATGAGCCCAGTCCTTGCACTCCACGCATCGAATCCAGGCAGAACCCTGTGCTGTATTGCTCCGAAACTCCTTACAGATCAAACACCGCCAGTCTTACTTTGCGCTAATGTTGTCTTTTGTTGAGCGCTTGCACTTCATTGGATTATTCAACGATTGTAGGCTAGATATGTTCTGACGTAGCCACAGGTGTTTGACAATTTATATCTACTCGGGAACGGTGAGGACAGACATTAGTCATTTAGATCCGAAAGGACATAGGCAGCGTTGACCCGTCGAATGCAAAGAATAATTGCTATGGTTCCAGCAGGAATCAAACCAGAGCATTCTGCGTGGCAATCACGTTTTCTACCCCAGAGCCACGCCAGGTTTCAAAACTGCTTTGGAAAAATACCCTGTGCAGGCGTAATGTTGGTGAAACGTCAGTTGTGATTGCAGTGCTGGCTATCTAATTTTATAAACATTACATATGTACTCCTACGAGGCAGGCGTCATGTCGGCCGGGTTAACGTCAATTGTATACTTAAGCGGTATCAACTGCAGTTGGTATACGAAGCACTAACCAGGGCTGCCATCCTCGCAGGCACAAGTCATCAGCTTACCGCTTCTGGTGTTGGTAATACCCATGTTTCTGCTGGCATCGTTACGGGACAGTAAACAAATGGTTATGTGAAACATATGCGACTGTTCAACATATGTCTGTGCGTACAACATTTGTATATATCCTTAGCGTCATTTCGTAACGTTTCGCTGAATAAAAAACTACAACCCAGTCACCTTGCATCCGCATGCTTAGCATAACATCGATTCCCATGGTACTTGGGATCTGCCAATTTTTTTCGCAAAGTTTTCGATTCTGCTTTAAGTTTTTCGGAACAGTGGTATGAGATTGGCTTTATTAGCTGCAGCAAATATTACTCATCGCATTTCTCCTTTTTCAGCCCAACATTGGATGGCAAGAGAAGTACGTACATATCGAGACATTAGTCAACGTATTCGACACAACGCACTGATGCGCCAAGAGTATAAAATGTGAAAACACCTACAATTCTACTACACCGAAAAGGGGGATTTTCTCTAGTGTAGTAATTCACGTTTGGATGTATAGAAAATACCACATTCATTACTGGTGATTTCGAGAAGAGTAAACACCACAAGAATTCAATAGGAATACACAGCAAGACTGGTCTGAGGTATTTCCCCCTCTCGTACTCTCGTAAGAGAGAAGAGAAGCATGCAGAAGCGGAACTAAGGCATTAGTATGAGTGATAAGGCGGAATAGCACTAGGGAGTTCTACCGAAATATTTGCTGTTAAAGGAAGCATTAATATATTTGAAGAAACGCCTGTGCTTAGCAAATTTTGATTGAAGCGTTCATGGCTTGTTTCGTTCATATCGAATGCATTCAAGGGCCCGGTAATGTTCACTCACTCGCAGCTTGTAAATAAAAAACCGCAGTGGTCATATTCGTCAAATTAATAATCCATTCATTGGTCACAACCGGCTGTTCATAATTCATTCGTCGCTAAGCTCACTCATCAGTCGACTCTCTCAGAATAACTGTGTTTAAGACTAACTCATGCGTCTGAGCTTGAGTGAGCCCGCCGAAGACAAATAAGCCACGTAAGTCTCTCTGGTTTCTACAAAGTTTGTTCTAGTGAAACCCTCAAGAAAGGACCTTCAGAGGAGAGAACGAATGGACTACACGAATTTTCGGTAACCTGGAGGACCTTTGCGAAGCTGTTGTTACGTGAAGGTCATGTACGAGGCCTACTATTCCAGAGACCAACATCGTGACGCGGCCGGCCAGTAATTTCTCACGTTTCCGACACTGGACCGCATCATGGAGGCCCTATTCCAAAGGCGGAGTCAAGCACGCAAGGCCGTCACGCAAGCCATCGCAAAGATCGAACATCTGCGCGTGGATCACGCAGCAATATGCCAGTTGCGAAATATTCACCCAATTTTGACCGACCAGTTCGAGCTTTTCAAAGGAATAGATGAAGAGATAGAAAACACGATTGACATCGATTATTTGGAATCTGAGATGGAAGAAGCCGACGTTTATATGCACCAGATAATTTTAGCAAAGGTCAGAGCGGAATATAAGATCGCAGACTCATTAAACACTCGGCAGGTTCACTTGGACTCAATAAGACAACGTATCAGATCAGACGTACAAAGGAAAATACTCTCTCCGTGCATGTCATCTCAATCCAGCCATCGTGTCTTCGGCAGCAATCCTGTCCCACAGGAGCTATATGAGTCGACCGCACGACAAATGGCTGAACCTGGGGGAAGCCGACCAATCAGCGCTACTACTGCAGAAAAAAAATCCCCCATCTCCGGCTAAAGGGAACCATGTGTGGATGCGAAGCAGCGGGGAGATAATTAGCTTGAGCTGGAGGAACGTCGCCGCTCTCATTTCACGGCAGTGGTCCGGGCGCTCATCGCGGCGCTGCACAGTAGAGAGAATGAGGCGCGTGCGCTCCGTCATTTTCATACCGCGAACTACCGTGGCGCCCCCCAGTGGAGTATGCAGCTGTCACACCACCTGTCGTGCGCACCACTCCGTAGAGGATTTCTAGAGGAAAGGAAGGAGAACCGTAGGAGAGGAGAGAGAGGGGCAGGGGACGTGCATGCGCTGTGGGGGTGTGAGACGCGGGAGCCGCTCCGTAGAGCAGATGATTCCTAGAGGATAAAGGGGGGAGAGGACACGCATGCGTTGTCGGACGCCGGAGCCGCTCCGTAGAGTAGAGGATTCCTGGAGTAGAGGAAGGGGGTGAGCGTACGAGAGCATAGGGGAGGGGACGCGAATGCGCTGTGGATGGTGTGGGACGCGGGGGCCGCTCCGTAGAGTAGAGGATTCCTAGAGTAGAGGAAGGGGGGTGAGCGGGAGGAGAGAGAGGAGGAGGGGACGCGCATGCGCTGTGGTGGTGTGGGACGCTGGAAGGAGGACGGACTAAGCCCCCTCCAAACACATGCAAGCAATATTAAGGAATGGAGTCAACCTGGGCGACAGACACCACCTCCCTAGCCATTGCTAAGCAGCCTCTCTGTGCTCTCGGCCATGACTCAAGGAATGAGGTCAACCTGGGCGACAGACACCACCTGCCTAGCTATTGCTAAGCAGCCTCTCTGTGCTGTCGGCCATGACTCTGATGACTGTGATAGGGTTGACGGTCTTCATATTACTACAGTGTTCTGGTTCGCATAATGGGTGCTTCCCTACTTCATGAAAGTGGCCGGACGCGGGACGCGGGACGTGGGACGCGGGACGGACATAGGCCCTGAGCATAAGATGCTTCGCATCTAAAAACCATCCGAGAAACTCACACCGAAGAATTGCCGCTTTTTCGAAAGAATTCATCCGCTCCTTCACAACTCTCGTCCGCGTGCACTACGTATTCTGGGAATCGAGCGCGCCCTTCCGATTGGTCCCTCGTTCTCTAGCTAGCGCGAGTGCTGGCTTCGCGCTCCTCGAGCGCCGGAAACAGGCGTTTATCGGCGACATGACCACCATGGCTTCGCCGGCAGACCTTTTAGATGCGAAGCAGCTTATGAACGAGGCATGTTCCCCCATCGCCGTGTGCTGCCGTAGCCAGATGACGATGACGATGACGCTACCATCACAGCACAGCACATGCAAGGCGACCATTATACGCCATGATGATGACGATGATGTTGATGACGATGAAGAATAAGCGCGTTGCAGACCACACAGTCTCTTTCCTCCATCACGGCACAGCACATGAAATGTACCCACTACGGCGATGTCAGAAAGATCGCCAGCATAAAAACGAGCAGTCCCACGTCAACGCCATCGCCTTTCTGCAGCGGGAGTTGGCCGCAAACGATGATCACAGTGAGTACTCTGTTTGCTCTACGTGTAAAGATTCGTTGGTGGCGGGCAAAGTCCTCGCAATGAGCGTGACGTAAGGATACCGCTACCCGCAGAAACCGGATCACCTGCCTGGGCTCAACCCGGTGGTTGAACGGCTGATCGCTCCGCGTTTGCCCTTCATGAGCATCAGGCGGCTAACGCTACTACAATCAGGGGAACGTGAATAGACATCGCCTTCTCAAACTTTAAACTGCAATATTTGCAGCAAGATCCCTTAACTTTATACTTTACGGACCACAAGGCTGTTATACTCAAGGGGAAACGTTTCCCGGAGCTTAAAGTCATCTACATTGATGAATAAAGAGTAACTTCACAGAACTCCCATGACTGCTTCGCATACTACTCAGGGTTCCCTTACGGGGAGATGTGCGCGATTTCTTGTCTGGTACAAGCCATGCGTCAGCCTTCCCAGCACGGAGACGCATGTCCGCACTTGCCCGTACAGTGTCTTCCACTCGCGTCACGCTAGCGCCCGTCAGGGTGCTT